>OX451737.1:560368415-560561453 GCA_948472305.1 Vicia faba
GAGATGTGTGTTTGAAAAATGGCAAGGATGTTTTGCAAGTTTGATCAAGTAACTAAGAGCTATCTACCCTAATTTACTCAAAGATCTTTCTTATGTTTTTTAACCCTTTTAACAGTGTTGTTTCACCATTGTATTTGATGAACAACCTTGTGTTAGGATGTTAACGGGACGGGCGCGGGTCATCGTATACAATCATTGAAGGCAACTTGTGAGACGCTCTAGCAATTTTGTAAGGGACGAGATCGTTTTATCAAAGGCAACATCGAGGGTCATCGAGGGACTAACGATCTTTGTTTATCGAAGGGACGTTTGCTAGAGTGTCTCATACTCGAGGGACATGATTGCATTTTCCGAGGCAACAAGCGAGGTTACCCTAGAGGTGCAAGTGTGAATTGTGTATTTGATTTTCATGCATTTGTCTTGTATTAGGTTATCTAGCGGTTGATTTTGAATCTTCGCATACAAACCCTAATTACTATACAGTATATGGAAAGCGATAAATTGCGGGAATTTAAAGTCTAAGCTATTACAAATAAGTATCGGGGATGGGGGTACAAATGTTTACAAATGGGGGATGAGTCTTATCAGAATAGTAGTGTCTAAATATTATTTACAACCAAATCGAATCATCGCATTCTCAATGTAAAATATAACAAGGTATAAGAATAAAAGAGAATCAAAAGTATTGTATGATGCATGTGATTATTTACAGATGATCAAAATGTTAACCTAATGCAAAATAAGTATTTTTATTATTTTTTGTGTTTTTGTTAATTATATATAAACAAAAAGTTCTTAAAGAAAGAACATTTTAACTTAATAAAAAAATCTATTATTTACATATTTTGTTTAAAATGTGATAAATAAATAAATAAAAAAAAAGACTATTAAAAACATTTTTATATAAAAGTTCAATATATTGTTTTTATTTAACAAAAGAATTAGTTTAAGTTATATATAAAAAAGAAAAATAAAGTGATAAAAATAAAAATGGTATTGATTTGTATAAAAAAAAGTTAAGGAGTTAAATGGGCTTTAGGTTATAATGGGCCCAAGTGAAAAACAAACAAAACATATCAAAAGGGGGTGCAGGTGCCAGATTCAATTGGGCTTAGCAATTTTGTGGGGGGCGTCCAGGCCCAAATGATTTGACAAAGTTTTTTTAGGGTTTATTGTTGTTTCGCTCAGAATCTAGGGTTCACAGTTTGGAACGGCGCCGCTCCCTTCTCATCTTCTTCGTCTCTTCCTCGCTCTCAACAGAGCTTCTGATGCCCCCCATCCTGGCTACTGGAGCGCCGCCCCCTTTCACCCCTTTACCTTCTCCCGGCGATCCAAGCTTGGTGTTTCGAAAGGTTTGATTCATTCATTCGTATTTTTTAGGCTTTTTCAGAGTTATATTAACACGATTCTTGTACGTTATCACTTGCATGCTTTGGTCCTTATGCCCCTTTTTTTTATTGATGTTTACATGTAGTATAAACTCGAGGGTTTAAGGAATGTACCTTGAATGTCCAGCTTCTGAGAGCGATGGAGGGAGGAAAGGGCTCGGTGGCGTCTCCTTGGTGGCCGGAGTGGGGAGGATGTGATGTCAGGAGCTTGCTGGCTTGTCTGGTATTTGTATCTTTAACTTTGAATGTTTAGTGATGAGATTTCTGAAAACCCTAGAATGCTGAGCTCTTTCTTCCTCTTACTTAAACATTGGCTTTTGATGATTCTGATGTTGATGAACTTTGTTGTTCTGATGTTGATGGACTTTGTTGTTGATTAGATTGATGATGATAATTTCTGAGACATTGCTTTTGTTTTTTGGCTTTGGCTATGTGTTAATTCTATGATGAACCTTGATTCTGAGATTTGTTTTTTGGCTATTGTTTGGTATTTGATGATGTTTGATGATGTTTGATCTTGAAGGCAGGTTGTAGGCTTTAGCAGGTGTGTATGGTACAGGCAGGCTGTATTATGCAGGCTTGCTTGTGGTTTGTGTTTACAATTTTTGTAGGTTTTGCTTGCAAGTTACAAGTTATGCAGGCTTGTTGAGGTTTTTTAGCAGGTTTCAGTCTTGAGCTTTTGAGGCAGTTTTGAAGTTTTTGTTTCTGGCTTGGTAACTGGTACAAGCAGGCCTGAAGGTTTGCTTAGAGGTAGGCTTTCTGTGGGTTTTTAGCAGGTTAGAAGGTTATGCAGGCTTTGGTAAGTTTTTGAACTGAACAAGCTTTAAAGCTTGTTGTGCAGGCAGGCTTGCTTCTGGTTTTTGGTAAAGAAAGCAGGCCTCTTGGTATTTTGTTGTGTTTGGAAGTTTTATGCAGGTTTTGCTTATAGTTCAGTTTGTGGTTCTCTTCCCCCCTTGAGCTTTTCTGTTCTTGTTATATTTATTTATCCTTTTAGGCCTGCCAAACTGTAAACCTGCCTCACTTTACTCTCTTTCTCTCTCTCCAGAAAGCATATTTTATTTCTTAACTGTACTTTTATTCTGAAAAGGTTGTGGCTTGGGAAATGATGAAAATGTTTTGACAATATTGCTTGCTTGCAATTTGATTTTCCTCTGCATCTTGTACTTTCTTCTTTTCTGCATTTGACAGTTACAGCTTGGTTGACAGTTACAACTTGGTTGACAGTTTTGAACTTGTGACTTAGTTTGCCATTGTGCAACTTAGTTTGCTTTATTTGACATTGCAATTTGGTTTGGCTTTTTCAGTTTGCCACTGTACAGCTTTGTGAACTTTTTATGCAGCCTTGTGCCTTTTGCTTAATTGATTTATATGCTTGCAAACAATTTTACTTTCCTCTTTGTGAACCAAGAAGAGAAATCTTCTTGTGATTTGCAAAGAGGATGAGCAAAATATGATGAAAATCTAAACAATCTGATTCCGGCCAACAACCTTTAATGATGAGTTTTTGATTATCTGCCTGAAAATGCCTTTTTAATTCATCTGCACTGATTTCTTTTTCTGTCTTTGCAGGTAAATACCAGTTGGGGCAAGGGAAGCAGCAGTAGAAGATGAAGACTTCAAGGGACTTAGAATAGATTTATTTTCTTTTCAATTATTTGTAATAAAACATCATTGTAAATATTGTAAATAAATTTACAGCATCCCAATAACGTTTGTAACAATAATTAAAAATAAATAAAAAATCCTTTGTCAGATATTTCTTTGTTTCACTGTTTATTTAATTATTTAAATTTCTTGAATTAAAATGACTGGAAATGCATCCCAATTATTTTAACTTAGATAAAATAAATAATTAATAAACGATGTAGTCTCACCACCTCGCATTAACCAGCAATGCGCCCGGCATTCTAATTAATCACACGCTTTGCACAGTTAAACAAACAAACGTCCATACGCCTTTTACCTCACTGATCAAACTAAAGCTTCAAACTTTCAATCAGAAGCCTCAGCTTCTATCCCAGATGTTCGGGCTTTGAGAAACAAACAACAATCTTGAACAAGCGTCAAAACAATGTGACAGTCAATTGAAATACTGTGGATTAAAACTCTTCTGAGAATGTGCGTGCAAACCCTAATTTTAGATTTATTGTCAAAGAAACATCTGCTTGATCAAACTCTGAGCCAAACTCAACCAAATCAAAAGAAAACCCTAATAACCTGTTTGACTGATTCAAGATCAATGAAAACCCTAATTTCGGGTAGACTGATAAGAAAAGTCTGTACGACCGATTCTTGAGCCAAATTGAAAAATCAGGGAAAACCCGAAGCTGTGATTTCTTGTGAAAAAAAGGAGGGCAAATTTTGGGGTACAACAGTTGCCCCTGTTCAATCTTCTTGAACCTGAAGAGTTAGATTGGCAAGTTTGTCGTTCGCGTCTCGAAGGTAAAAGGAGATTGGACACTAGAGTGCCCAAAACATTTGCACTCGGTGATGTGATGGTAGAGGGAATGGGCTTAAAGATGCCATTTGGAGATGGGCTTAAAGATGCCATCTGGAATGTGACAGAACCTTGTCGGGGGATGGGCTTAAAGATGCCATCTGGAATGTATGTTGTAGGTGAAAGAAATGAGTATCAGAAAGGTGTCCATGTTTGGAACATCTCTGCACTGGGGGTCTGAACAAGCAATAGATTGACATCCGTATTTGGAAGCACCCGTAAACTGTTTTCAGAAGTTGAGTTGTTGAATAAGCATGAGTTGGTCGAGTAGATATTTGTCCTGTCTGGTTTCAGGTATTAATCTTTAACCTGAGAAAGAAAGATAGTTTTTCTGGCTTGTTACAGGTATTGATCTTCAATCCCTCGTCCACAGATGGTTTTCCTGGCTTGTTACAGGTATTAATCTGGAACTTGAAAAGGTTGGTCGACGAGATAGTTGTCCTGGCTGGTTTCAGGTATTAATCTCTGACCTGAGAAAGAAAGATAGTTTTCCTGGCTTGTTACAGGTATTGATCTTCAATCTCTACAGGTATTGTGATGGCATGAATGGGCTTACAAATTCCATTTGGAGATATGATGGATAGTTGTTGGAGATGGGCTTAAAGATGCCATCCAAGAATGATTGTTGAATTGTTATTTGTAAGTTGAAAGAAGGAACCTGTGTAGGGTTGATCGATGATGAGTCCGTGTAAAACTGCGTCTGAATTCGAGAAGAAACCGGTGTAGGGTTTCTTCAAGATGGTCAAGTAGATAATTGTCCTGTCTGGTTTCAGGTATTAATCTTTGACCTGAGAAAGATAGTTTTCCTGGCTTGTTACAGGTATTGATCTTGAACTTGAAAAGGTTGGTCGGCGAGATAGTTGTCCTGGCTGGTTTCAGGTATTAATCTCTGACCTGAGAAAGAAAGATGGTTTTCCTGGCTTGTTACAGGTATTGATCTTGAACTCTTCATGTAGATAGTTCTCCTGGCTTGTTACAGGTATTAATCTACAATCAGTCGTCCACAGATAGTTTTCCTGGCTTGTTACAGGTATTAATCTGGAACTTGAAAAGGTTGGTCGATGAGATAGTTGTCCTGGCTTGTTTCAGGTATTAATCTCTGACCTGAGAAAGAAAGATAGTTTTCCCGGCTTGTTACAGGTATTGATCTTCAATCTCTTCATGTAGATAGTTCTCCTGGCTTGTTACAGGTATTAATCTACAATCAGTCGTCCACAGATAGTTTTCCTGGCTTGTTACAGGTATTGATCTGGAACTTGAAAAGGTTGGTCGAGGAGATATCTGTCCTGGCTGGTTTCAGGTATTGATCTCTGACCTGAGAAAGAAAGTCTTCCTGGCTTGTTACAGGTATTAATCTTCAATCTCTTCATGTAGATAATTTTCCTGGCTGGTTTCAGGTATTAACCTACAATCAGTCGTCCACGGATATTTTTCCTGGCTTGCTATAGGTATTGATCTGTGTTGTACCCCAAAATTTGCCCTCCCATATTCTTCAAAATCTGCAAAGAGCATGCTTCAAAATCTCACAAGGGTTGCACATTTCAATGGCCTCCTAACAGTCAAAGATTAGGGTTTTGGTTCTGGCAAAGAAATTGAAGGTTCCAAGGGTCTAATCAAGTCCCACATGCCTATAAACATTGTCAAGCATCCATATGCTAAGTTTCAAGATTCACAGCACAAAATTGCACAGTCAAAAACCCTAATTGCTCAGCAGTCAACTGTAGGGGAAAAATGGTCATTTGACAGTCAAAAGTCCAAGTTTTTGGTCAACATCTTATTTTGAAGCCACAAACATCATTTGATCAATGCTTGATCATGATTTTCAAGGTATGGCTCAAAAAGTCTCAAGATGCAAAAGTTTACATATTTGGACAGTTGAAAAAGTCAACTGTAAATTTACCAGGGCATAACTTCCACATGGTTTATCAGAAAATTTCCATCCAAATCTCATTTTGAAGAGAATGACATTTCCTAAAACTCATATTCACACTTCAAGTCCAAGAAATGCTCTCACAAAAAGTTATCAATTTCAACATTATAGGTCATTTTCAAAAGTCAACAAAAAGGGACTTTAAGTCAAAGACCATAACTTGAGATTGGTAAATCCAAATGACATGGGACCAAAGGCATTGGTTAGAGGACTTCAAGACCTTTCCAAAATGTCCAAGAACATGATCAAAGCTTAAAAATTGAGCAAGATATGCCTTGTGGAAGTTGGGAAATTTTTGGGATTTTTGAAAAGTCAACTTTGCTTCAAATGCCTCCAAAATTGCTAATGGGCCTTAATTTCTTCCAAGAATCATCATCCAAAAGCTATGCACGACCTATTGACCCAAAGGGGAGTTATTCTCTTATTTTTAATTAATTAATTGAATATTTAATCTATTTAATTCATTTAATTAAAATTAATTATAAGAAAAATACTAAAATAAGGTTTTCAAATCTTTTTATGCAGTATATTCTCTCATCAAGGCCTAGGGATTTCGTGCATGCCCAAAGGAGAAAGATTCCATGCAAATTGGCTAGGTTTCATGATAAAAATATTGGAAAAGATTATGCAAAATCACAAAATTCAAAAGCATTGATTCCATGGATATTGGGCTTGTTTTGCTGACCTAATTCAGTCACACATATAAATAGAATGCAAACCTAATCAAAAGAACCTAGAAGCTGCGCCCAAATTCAGAAATACAAACTCACCTTTTTCTTAAAAAACTTCAAATCTGTTTTCATAGTTTTAAGGCATTTCAAGGCGTGGGAAGTATCTCAAAAGCTTGCTGGGACTTCTCTGAACATAACCCAATCATTTTCCACTCACCATACATAAAGAATTGGTAAAACAGAGTTGCTTCTTTTTCAAAATTATGCATAATCGTGTTTGGATTTCTGGACATTTTTCATACATTTAAACTATTGTTTTATACTAACATGGACATTCTGAATCTATTGGTGCTATTTAATTGAATAACCATTGCTTGTATGCAAAGTTACCATGGAAGCTCGTTAGGGTTTCAGAGGTCAAAAATTAGGGCTTCTTTCATAAGGAAAAATTGGACAGCAAGGCCTATACCATTGAACTCGTGACCTTCAGACGAATCCAATCATCATATCGTGCCCAATTTATAAGCAACGATACTCTAATCGCTATTTTACGCAGGGTACATTTAGTGGGGGTTTAAAACCCCCGCTATCTCTTTTCTGTTTACAGGCACAACGAGGACGAAGCCTGCGTGTCCTATCTTGGTTGGACCATTTAAATTTTCAGCGTGTTTTTGTGATTAAATATCATTAGTGTGACTTATTCTTTATAATATTTGTTTTTCATTATATATACAAATGCGTTGAATGGTGTGGTGGTTGGGAACCTGATTGGCAAGCCTTGGGACCTGGGTTCGATTCCCAGGTCCCCCATATTTCCTTCTATTTTTTCTTATAACATGATTAGGTACCTAACATGCCCAGAAGTCCACCAAGTTCCCCAGCGCCAAAGCTTGCCACATGTCTCCTGAGATCAATCCAAAAGCCAAGATATGAGTTCCATCATGCACCTCAGTCCAGGGGTCTACATGTGACCATCAAAAGTCAACCAGGCCTGATTCAAATGGGCCAAAATTGCTATGAACAAACCTCCATAATTGGGTCTACCACCCCTCTTGTTTGTATCTCTTTCCCTTTTTCTTTTTTCTTTCTTTTTATTTTATTTGTTTTAATTATTTTCTTTTAATTCATAAAATAAACTTTATAACATAAAAATACACAAAAAAATCAGAAAATCATAAAACAATAAAAAATATGCTTTGTTAATATTAATTAATATTATTTGGTAAATAAATTTAATAATTAACTTAGTTTTAATTTTAGGTTTAATTTTAACGCTTTCTTGATAAACTAAAAAAAGGGTAGAGATTAGAGTTTTAATATTTTTCTTCTTTTTTCTTAATAAATAATTTATTTCCTTATCATCATTATTATTATTCTTAATTATTTTATAAACAACTTGTAATTAAATAATTAGGTTAAAACTAGGTCAAACTTAAACATTTTTTTTAATAAATTAAAAATAGTTTAGAATTAGGTTTTAATTCCATTTAATTTCCTCATTAAATTCCATAAATACAAAAACTCCAAAAAAATAAGTTCTTGCTTTTATTTAATTTAATTAATTCACGATTTCGATTTAATTTAATCTTTAAAGGGTCCAACGCCCTCGCACCTTCGATCATAAATTCCATTTCGCGCGTTTACTTTTATTTCCTTTTTAAATTTATGTACTTGCCCCAAAGCCTTGTAATAGATTAATTAGGATATTTATTTTTCCGCATTTTATTTATTTCAAATCGGGTCTTGGTTTAATTTGGCGATGTAGACCCGCGCCTTTGTAATAGCGTAGGACTTTTAAATTCCGCACCTTTTAACTGTTAATAATTTGCATGAAAGAATGAATGCCAAAAATAAAAACAAAGCGTAGATCACCAATGCATGACAAGATAAACAATAACTGAAAATGACACACAAATCACACACCACTCCTAGGGTACGTCTCACTGTTGCCTTGCCCCTCGAAACGTGGTCGTCGAGTAGAGGACGTTTTAGTAAGTCCTCATGTCCATGAACATGGCATGGGGGTAGCTTCTAAGGTGTCTTCCTATTGCTCTGGTGACCACACTGTCCCGATAAACGAATTGACCCGAACACCTCCAACGGTGGTGCTACCTACCTCTCAATGGTGGGATGGCACTACTTTAAGGACATTTACACAGACGAATTCCTTAGGGTAGGTGGATGACTCATAGATACTTGCTCTAATTCAAAACAAATCACAAACTCCTTTTCACACCGACACTTTGCAAAAAGCTTTCAAAAAACAACTTTTCAAACACTCTTGAGGACTGATACAAGAGTCGAACTGAAATTTTAAACGGAACTTTTTCAAACCCACTCATCTTGAAAAGCAAACAAACATCTTTGAAAACACAAATGAGCAAGTATCTAAGAGCCCATGGATAACCATGGATAGAAAGGGTGCTAACACCTTCCCTTTCTATAAATCTACCTCCCGAACCGAGAAACATCTCAATAAGGAATTTTTCTGTGCTTTTGTCCTTTCCATTTGGAGAAAATAAAAGACGGTGGCGACTCTTGCTTCCGCGACATTTCACGAACCAGCGTTAAACAGTCAGTTCCAGATCCACCGATCACAATCTGGAACTTGAAAAGGTTGGTCGACGAGATAGTTGTCCTGGCTTGTTTCAGGTATTAATCTCTGACCTGAGAAAGAAAGATAGTTTTCCCGGCTTGTTACAGGTATCGATCTTCAATCTCTTCATGTAGATAGTTCTCCTGGCTTGTTACAGGTATTAATCTATAATCAGTCGTCCACAGATGGTTTTCCTGGCTTGCTACAGGTATTAATCTGGAACTCGAAAAGGTTGGTCGACGAGATAGTTGTCCTGGCTTGTTTCAGGTATTAATCTCTGACCTGAGAAAGAAAGATAGTTTTCCCGGCTTGTTACAGGTATTGATCTTCAATCTCATCATGTAGATAGTTCTCCTGGCTTGTTACAGGTATTAATCTACAATCAGTCATCCACAGATAGTTTTCCTGGCTTGTTACAGGTATTGATCTGGAACTTGAAAAGGTTGGTCGAGGAGATATATGTCCTGGCTGGTTTCAGGTATTGATCTCTGACCTGAGAAAGAAAGTCTTCCTGGCTTTTTACAGGTATTAATCTTCAATCTCTTCATGTAGATAATTTTCCTGGCTGGTTTCAGGTATTAACCTACAATCAGTCGTCCACAGATATTTTTCCTGGCTTGCTACAGGTATTGATCTGGAACTTGAAAAGGTTGGTCGACGAGATAGTTGTCCTGGCTTGTTTCAGGTATTAATCTTTGACCTAAGAAAGAAAAATAGTTTTCCCGGCTTGTTACAGGTATTGATCTTCAATCTCTTCATGTAGATAGTTCTCCTGGCTTGTTACAGGTATTAATATATAATCAGTCGTCCACAGATGGTTTTCCTGGCTTGCTACAGGTATTAATCTGGAACTCGAAAAGGTTGATCGTAATCATCTGTTGATCGATCTTTCCTGAAAAAGATAGGACGTTAGTTGTATGCAATGTCATGATGTATGCATTGCGTGATGTCATGATGTTCTCAAGATAAATGAGATTGTGTCGTATGTACTTATCATGTATGTAAATAAGAGGTATGAAATGTGAAATGTTTATGAATTTATTTTTGTCTGGGAAAATAAATCCTTGACAAATGCTGGAGGGTCGTTAAACCCTGGACTGCTGTTGAAGAGTATGTGTGTCTTCAAGCTTTGCTTAGAATGTTTCCATTGGGGATTCCTGCTTTGTTGTTTGAGGAGAGCTCCGCTGGGGGATATTGACAACTCTGTGGGGAGTATGTTTATTATTCTTAATGAGCGACAGAATAGCAACCGCGTCTGGAGCGTATCTGGACTGTATCTGGAGTTGAGATTCGTATGAGTAGCAGAATGACTTCCGTATCTGGAGTGCATCTGAAATTGTAATTGGGATCTGAATGAGTTACAGAAAGGCAACCGTGTCTGAAGCGTATCTGGACTGTATCTTGGAGTTGAGATCTGTTTGAGTAGCAGAATGACTTCCGTATCTGGAGTGTATCTGAAACTGTAACTGGGATTTGAATGAGTGACAGAATGGCTACCGTGTCTGGAGCGTATCTGGACTGTATCTTGGAGTTGAGATCTGTATGAGTAGCAGAATGACTTCCGTGTCTGGAGTGTATCTGAAACTGTAACTGGGATCTGAATGAGTGACAGAATGGCTACCGTGTCTGGAGCGTATCTGAAACTGTATCTTCCAACAGGTGATGAAGGAATTTTTGATGTTGATCGTAACTTCCAGCAGGTGATGAAGGAAATTTTGAACGACCTTGAGTTCCAACAGGTGATGAAGGAATTTTTGATGTTGATCGTAACTTCCAGCAGGTGATGAAGGAAATTTTGAACGACCTTGAGTTCCAACAGGTGATGAAGGAATTTTTGATGTTGATCGTAACTTCCAGCAGGTGATGAAGGAAATTTTGAACGACCTTGAGATTGACATTCGAATGCCCCAAGTGATGATGAAGGAGACTTGCCCCAAGTTTACTGAACTTTTGAAAGATTTGTTGAAATCTTGACTGGACTGCCCCAGGTTAAATGGACTTTGAAAGATTTGTTGAAATCTTGACTGGACTGCCCCAGGTTAACTGGACAGCACCATATCAAATCCCCTTTTGTTGATAGGAGATTTTTGCAACGGGAGTATCATCCCACTTGAAGTGATTTTACTCACCGAGAGAGCTTTCGTTCCTCTGAACATTCACTGTATAAATTTCTTCGCTGTTAAACAAGTAAACCATGTGAAAGCAACGATATTCAAATAATACAAAGTTTATGCTTGACTCGAAGTTTTTGAAAAATGCGTTTTTTAGCAGAAAACTTTTTATAAGACAAATTCAACATAAGATTTTAGGGCAAAGCCTTACAGGAGTCAGGATACCTTTTGTAACAGTATGCTTTCGAACTAACCCATGCTTCAATTAGGACTTTTGAAGGGTTGTAATGTGGCCTGGTTTACGGTTTAAGAAACAATGGATAAAGGCTCAAAGTATATTTTTACCCACCCGCTCTTCGTGATGTCCTTCAATCCTAAACTCAGTTAATGGTGCGTCGAACTCTATTCGAGTTTGGAACGACTTTTTGGTGATGGCTCACACCAGTTGAATTTTATGGAGGGCAGTCATTTTTGCAACACTTTTCATGTTATTGAGGATGACCTCTTTCTTTTGATTTGTTATCCCTAACTTTTGCCTGACTGTTCCTGTTTTCGAGATCACAGTCAGCGGGATGCCCCAGCTTTCTTAAGCCTCCTTTATAGGTTTTGGCTCAGTGGGCTCTTCTCTTTTGAGAGATTGACTGCCTATGAGATAAAAAACCATCACCGTCTTTTGGTTCCAAAGGAATGTTTTTGATGTCATTCGTTGTATTACGAACTGAGAGTTTGCGACTTCAATGTGCATCTTTTGAATTAACTGAGAGACTACCCTGCCCCAGGTTTTAAATTAAAGGTTTCAATTTGTGTTTAAAACAGAAAACTCCTACTTCTTTGGCTCTAAGGGGTTGACTAGGGATTATCTTCCTTATAACTCCAGTATTTAGGATTTGAAAGAAATGCCTGTACATCGTCAGCAAGGTTTGTTCAAAAGCATATTGTATGAGATTATGGCATTGTTTCTTCATCCTCCTTCTAAAGGATTGTAGCTTTTTATCAAGAGTTAAATATCATAAAGAAAGCATAAGAATAGTGAAAACGAATGGATGAATTCAAGACAAACATATGCAATGCATTAATGAAACAGAGTTTGACATCAACAGATAATTGTTTGAATAACAAAAGAAATTACAACTTGAAAATTCAAATGGAACAAAAGTCTCTCAGTTCGTGCTTTGCCATCCGGCATGAATTTCAACACTCCATTGTCAATCAGATCCTGAATTTTGTTTTTCAAGGCCCAGCAGTCATCGGTGTCATGTCCAGGACTATAGGAGTGGTATACACAAAATGTGTCAGGGTGATAGCTAGGAGCAGAGGTATTGGGCTTCCGAATAGGATCCCTTAAAGCAGTCATATTGACCTCCAACAAGCGTTCCAGTATTAGAGATGACGGTATGTCAGTCTCAGTGAACTGTCTTCCAGACGTATTTTGCTTACGCTGATTACCCCGTTGACGCTGACGAGGTTGTGGCTGGGCTTGTGACCCTGGAGCAAGTAGAGGAGCTTTTCCCTTGTCTTCTTGTCTCAAAGGGGGTTGAATGATGACTTGATCTTCAACCCTAGATGTTTCCCCCACTTGGTCGTCCCGAAGCAGTTTGTTGACGAGAACCCTGATCTCCTCTTGTCTTTGAGCCAAGTCCTGGATGAGAGCCATTTGGCCCACCAGTTGTCCCATCATCTGGATCCTCATTGCGGTCAGCTCAAACTGTAGTTCTTCCAACTGATCATTCCTGACACTGCCTGAATTCCCCAAGACCATGCCCCTTGTGAGGAGAGCTTTCACCTCTTCTTGCCCCTGGGACAGGTTCAAGAACATTTCTTGAAGTTGAGCATTTTGATCCTGGATATCTTTGACAGTCCTCTCTAGAGCCATCTCTACTGAAATAAACAGTAGGAGAATAAGGAAACCTGAAAAAGGAAAACCTGTTATGATGCAATGCATGATATGCGGATGCATGTTTTCAAGGATCTCTCGGGGTAAACACAAAATGTTAAAAGTCGAATTTTGATCAACATCTTTGATTGGAGAACTTTGTATCGGTGGATGTCTTTCCACGAGAATCAAGCTCACCATGTCAAGTGGGTCATAGCCCCTGATTCAAGTTGTTGCACTTGATCTTTGATGGCATTTGTTTAGCGGAGAATCCTCTTGCCCTTTGGTAGACGTCTGGTTCAACGTGACCCTGCATCAAAAGACCCTTGAGATCCTTGAAATGGTTATTGAAAATTCTATGGTATGATGTTATGATGTTATGTACATGTATGCAAGAGTAAGCAAGTGTATATACAGACAGTCATATTCACACAAAGCAAACAAGTCCTTAGGTTTAGGCTTGCATGGGGTTTGTAGGTAAGTACCCTCTTGAAGTTAGTTGGCTCAACCTGTCCTAAAATAGAAACCGGGTTCTAAGGAGCTCAATATCATTGGATTATTTTCTATGTTCATTGTTTTGGTTTAGCCACTTAACTGGTGACCAAAATATTCCAAGAAAACAATCCTCAATGAGTGTAGTATCGAGTATCTACCAACTTCGGACTGCACCAAAGTCGGTTATCTCACTACCCCCTAAAAAGGCCAAGATGGTCAAGTAAGGTTCTAAGAGTTCGTTAGTGCTTCATGACATCACTCAGTGGCCCCGTATTCTCCTTGACTACTCAAGGGCTACCGGTACTCACAAATATGTCACACTAACATAGCTACTGCTTCAACCATGTCGGTATACCCCGCACAGTTCCCTCACAGTTTATTGCTATTTACCTAAAAAAGGTGCCCCCAAATCTGGGTGTAGGATTTAAACAAACCCAAACAAGGAACCCAAAAAGTAAAGCAAACAAAGCAATCAAGGTAAGCGAGTAAAGGTGATCTAAAACCCTAAGGTAACCCCACTTTTAGATAATTCCCCAGCAGAGTCTCCAGTTCTGTGATACGGTGGGAGAACTGACTTGAGGTTTTGTGTTTGTTTTCGCACTTGTTCGATTTAGCAAGAGTCGCCACCGACTTTTTATTTTATCCTAAGGAAAGGTCAAAAAGCACAGGAAAGACCTTTGAGATGTTTTCGTAGGTTCGGGGGTAGATTATGAAAAGGGAAGGTGCTAGCACCCTTTTCATCCATGGTTATCCATGGGCTCTTAGTTACTTGTTTTAGATCACTTGCCTTTGCTTTTCAACTGTTTGAAATGGTGCTTTGTGTGTGTGGTTTTGAAAATGTTTTGAAAAAGATGCCTTGTCTAGGCAACCTTTGTAACAATTCTTGTTTGAATGTTTTACAAAGGTGTTTGTCTTTTTGAAAAGATGTTTCAATGTTTTTTTGAAAGTTTGCTTGGAAATTGTGTGGAGATGTGTGTTTGAAAAAATGGCAAGGATGTTTTGCAAGTTTGATCAAGTAACTAAGAGCTATCTACCCTAATTTACTCAAAGATCTTTCTTATGTTTTTTAACCCTTTTAACAGTGTTGTTTCACCATTGTATTTGGTGAACAACCTTGTGTTAGGATGTTAACGGGACGGGCGCGGGTCATCGTATACAATCATTGAAGGCAACTTGTGAGACGCTCTAGCAATTTTGTAAGGGACGAGATCGTTTTATCGAAGGCAACATCGAGGGTCATCGAGGGACTAACGATCTTTGTTTATCGAAGGGACGTTTGCTAGAGTGTCTCATACTCGAGGGACATGATTGCATTTTCTGAGGCAACAAGCGAGGTTACCCTAGAGGTGCAAGTGTGAATTGTGTATTTGATTTTCATGCATTTGTCTTGTATTAGGTTATCTAGCGGTTGATTTTGAATCTTCGCATACAAACCCTAATTACTATACAGTATATGGAAAGCGATAAATTGTGGGAATTTAAAGTCTAAGCTATTACAAATAAGTATCCGGGGATGGGGGTACAAATGTTTACAAATGGGGGATGAGTCTTATCAGAATAGTAGTGTCCAAATATTATTTACAACCAAATCGAATCGTCGCATTCTCAATGTAAAATATAACAAGGTATAAGAATAAAAGAGAATCAAAAGTACTGTATGATGCATGTGATTATTTACAGATGATCAAAATGTTAACCTAATGCAAAATAAGTATTTTTATTATTTTTGTGTTTTTGTTAATTATATATAAACAAAAAGTTCTTAAAGAAAGAATATTTTAACTTAATAAAAAAATCTATTATTTACATATTTTGTTTAAAATGTGATAAATAAATAAAATAAAATAAAAGACTATTAAAAACATTTTTATACAAAAGTTCAATATATTGTTTTTATTTAACAAAAGAATTAGTTTAAGTTATATATAAAAAAGAAAAATAAAGTGATAAAAATAAAAATGGTATTGATTTGTATAAAAAAAAGTTAAGGAGTTAAATGGGCTTTAGGTTATAATGGGCCCAAGTGAAAAACAAACAAAACATATCAAAAGGGGGTGCAGGCGCCAGATTCAATTGGGCTTAGCAGTTTTGTGGGGGGCGTCCAGGCCCAAATGGTTTGACAATGTTTTTTTAGGGTTTGTTGTTGTTTCGCTCAGAATCTAGGGTTCATAGTTTGGAACGGCGCCGCTCCCTTCTCATCTTCTTCGTCTCTTCCTCGCTCTCAACAGAGCTTCTGATGCCCCCCAGCCTGGCTACTGGAGCGCCGGCCCCTTTCACCCCTTTACCTTCTCCCGGCGATCCAAGCTTGGTGTTTCGAAAGGTTTGATTCGTTCATTCGTATTTTTTAGGCTTTTTCAGAGTTATATTAACGCGATTCTTGTACGTTATCACTTGCATGCTTTGGTCCTTATGCCCCTTTTTTTTATTGATGTTTACATGTAGTATAAACTCGAGGGTTTAAGGAATGTACCTTGAATGTCCAGTTTCTGAGAGCGATGGAGGGAGGAAAGGGCTCGGTGGCATCTCCTTGGTGGCCGGAGTGGGGAGGATGTGATGTCAGGAGCTTGCTGGCTTGTCTGGTATTTGTATCTTTAACTTTGAATGTTTAGTGATGAGATTTCTGAAAACCCTAGAATGCTGAGCTCTTTCTTCCTCTTACTTGAACATTGGCTTTTGATGATTCTGATGTTGATGAACTTTGTTGTTCTGATGTTGATGGACTTTGTTGTTGATTAGGTTGATGATGATAATTTCTGAGACATTGCTTTTGTTGTTTGGCTTTGGCTATGTGTTAATTATATGATGAACCTTGATTCTGAGATTTGTTTTTTGGCTATTGTTTGGTATTTGATGATGTTTGATGATGTTTGATCTTGAAGGCAGGTTGTAGGCTTTAGCAGATTTGTATGGTACAGGCAGGCTGTATTATGCAGGCTTGCTTGTGGTTTGTGTTTACAATTTTTGTAGGTTTTGCTTGCAACTTACAAGTTATGCAGGCTTGTTGAGGTTTTTTAGCAGGTTTCAGTCTTGAGCTTTTAAGGCAGTTTTGAAGTTTTTGTTTCTGGCTTGGTAACTGGTACAGGCAGGCCTGAAGGTTTGCTTTGAGGCAGGCTTGCTATGGGTTTTTAGCAGGTTAGAAGGTTATGCAGGCTTTGGTAAGTTTTTGAACTGAACAAGCTTTAAAGCTTGTTGTGCAGGCAGGCTTGCTTCTGGTTTTTGGTAAAGAAAGCAGGCCTCTTGGTATTTTGTTGTGTTTGGAAGTTTTATGTAGGTTTTGCTTATAGTTCAGTTTGTGGTTCTCTTCCCCCCTTGAGTTGTTCTGTTCTTGTTATATTTATTTATCCTTTTAGGCCTGCCAAACTGTAAACCTGCCTCACTTTACTCTCTTTCTCTCTCTCCAGAAAGCATATTTTATTGCTTAACTGTACTTTTATTCTGAAAAGGTTGTGGCTTGGGAAATGATGAAAATGTTTTGACAATATTGCTTGCTTGCAATTTGATTTTCCTCTGCATCTTGTACTTTCTTCTTTTCTGCATTTGACAGTTACAGCTTGGTTGACAGTTACAGCTTGGTTGACAGTTTTGAACTTGTGACTTAGTTTGCCATTGTGCAACTTAGTTTTCTTTATTTGACATTGCAATTTGGTTTGGCTTTTTCAGTTTGCCACTGTACAGCTTTGTGAACTTTTTATGCAGCCTTGTGCCTTTTGCTTAATTGATTTATATGCTTGCAAACAATTTTACTTTCCTCTTTGTGAACCAAGAAGAGAAATCTTCTTGTGATTTGCAAAGAGCATGAGCAAAATATGATGAAAATCTAAACAATCTGATTCCGGCCAACAACCTTTAATGATGAGTTTTTGATTAACTGCCTGAAAATGCCTTTTTAATTCATCTGCACTGATTTCTTTTTCTGTCTTTGCAGGTAAATACCAGTTGGGGCAAGGGAAGCAGCAGTAGAAGATGAAGACTTCAAGGGACTTAGAATAGATTTATTTTCTTTTCAATTATTTGTAATAAAACATCATTGTAAATATTGTAAATAAATTTACAGCATCCCAATAACGTTTGTAACAATAATTAAAAATAAATAAAAAATCCTTTGTCAGATATTTCTTTGTTTCACTGTTTATTTAATTATTTAAATTTCTTGAATTAAAATGACTGGAAATGCATCCCAATTATTTTAACTTAGATAAAATAAATAATTAATAAACGTTGTAGTCTCACCACCTCGCATTAACCAGCAATGCGCCCAGCATTCTAATTAATCACACGCTTTGCACAGTTAAACAAACAAACGTCCATACGCCTTTTACCTCACTGATCAAACTAAAGCTTCAAACTTTCAATCAGAAGCCTCAGCTTCTATCCCTAATGTTCGGGCTTTTAGAAACAAACAGCAATCTTGAACAAGCGTCAAAACAATGTGACAGTCAATTGAAATACTGTGGATTAAAACTCTTCTGAGAATGTGCGTGCAAACCCTAATTTTGGATTTATTGTCAAAGAAACGTCTGCTTGATCAAACTCTGAGCCAAACTCAACCAAATCAAAAGAAAACCCTAATAACTTGTTTGACTGATTCAAGATCAATGAAAACCCTAATTTCGGGTAGACTGATAAGAAAAGTCTATACGACCGATTCTTGAGCCAAATTGAAAAATCAGGGAAAACCCGAAGCTGTGATTTCTTGTGAAAAAGAGGAGGGCAAATTTTGGGGTACAACAGTACCCTAGCAATGACAAGATCTTATTCTGATCCTTAAACCTACATGTATTACGCTAGATCTATACTAATGGTGTCCCTAAACACGAACCAATCAGTTAGAGTTAACAAAATGGCATGTATGTTAAGTTTCAAAGTTTAAAGCCCTTACCAACTGATGATGTTTGGAGGAAGTGATTCAAGGTGTTGCACGCCTTGGAACCTCAGGGATGGAGTGGTGAGGTTTGTTTGGCACGAGGAAGCTTGCACTGTGTGTTTCGAATTTGACAACTCTTGTGAAGATTTTGCAATTTTTGGTGTGCTTTTCTGAGGCAGTCTGTGTGTGTTTTGCTTGCAGAAATGGTCCTTATATAGAGGAGGTAGAGTTAAGAAAGAAACAAGGAAAAAATCTGGCCCTTAACTCATGAATTGAAGCCATGATCAAAATTTGAATTTTTGCCATTTTTGTTAAGAAAGCATGCCATTTTAGGTGATTCTCTTTTCAATTTGTGTCTTTGCATGAACCTGGTCCTCTCTAGTGTATCTTGCATGAAAATTGGGTCTTGAAACAAATCCAAACATCAGCCCATATTGAATAGTTGGACAGTAATGTTAAAACTGTAAAGACAATGTAATAAGACATGAAAAATTGCATTTTGAACTGTTATGTGTCGACACAATGTTGTTATGCATCGACACATAACTCTTCTTGCTCCAGTAAGATCAGTGTGAGTCGATGCATAATAGGATGTGTCGACTCATGCACCTGTTTGTATCGACACATACGTGTTTTGTGTCGACTCATGCATCTTTCATCCCTTTGTTTTGGGTACTGGATAACAATATGTATTGACACATAAGGCTTTGTGTCGATTCATACCATGTTTGTATTGACACATACTCATTTGTGTCGACTCATGCACCTTTCATCCTTCTGTTTTGGGTCCTGGATAACAATATGTATCGACACATAAGGCTTTGTGTCGACTCATACCCTGTTTTGTCACTAGAATGAGTCGACTCATGTGGGTATGTGTCGACTCATGTTGTATTTTTTTGCCTTTGTGATACGGTGGCAGAACCGACTGTTAATATTGGTTTGCGTTTTGTATTTGCAAATGTCGTGGTAAGCAAGAGTCGCCACCGACTTTTATTTTATCCACTCAGGAAAAGGAAAAAGAACAGAAAAAACCTTTTTCGAGATGTTTCTGAGTACGGGGGTAGATTATAGAAAGGGAAGGTGTTAGCACCTTTTCTATCTGTTGTTTTCCACGGGCTCTTAGGTACTTGATCATTTTGAAATTGCTTGTGTGTGCTTGTTTTGAAGAGTTTTGTTTTACTTCGTTTTAACCCTTGTTTCTGTCCTCAAGAGTGTTACGAAGTTGTTTTTGAAAACTTTGTTTGAAAAGTGTTTGGTGTGAAAGTTTGTTTGTTTGAGCAAGTACTTAAGAACTAATCTACCTACTCGAAAAAAGACTGTTCGTTTTCTTTTAGACAGCGCTATCCTATTATTAAGGAATAGGTAGCACCGTCATTGGAGTTTAAAGGGACGTTCGAAGGGACGAAATGGTCTATAAAGGCAACAAGTAAGGATACCTTAGCGTTTCAAAGGGACTATCGTCATAAGATCAATTCGTAGGCAACTCGAGGGACAAGTAGGGACTATGATCTTTATGACGACTTTGAATCGCGAGTCACTGCTAAGGTATCCCTATGTTTGAGGGACACGACCATTATTTCCGAGGCAACCAAGTGAGGAAAACCCTAGGAGTGATCATGTGCATGTGTTTGATTTCAATTATTTAATCTTTGCACAATTAAGGTGATCTACTGTATTAATTTTCAGTTAGTCTTTCCATACAATCCTATTAACATACATCTAAGCAGTTTATAGTTTACGAAAATTAAAATGAGGGAAAGTTTAAAGTCCTAGTTATTACAGGGCTTTCGCAGATACATAATTATCTTGACTGTAAATAAAGATGCGGAAATTTAAAACCCTAATTAAATATATTACAACCCGAAGCAGATACAATAATAGAAAAAAGAATTAAAATGCGCGCGGCGAATTAAATGCGAGAATTAAAGAACCCTAAAAATTTAATTGAAAAATATTTAGGTTATTATTATTCTTTGAGAAAAAATTAATTAGGTTATGTACAAATTAAAACCCTAATTTTAATTGATTTAAATTATGAAAAAAACAATTAAATTTCCCTCGATAATTAAACTAATTAATTAATTAAAGAAACAAAATAATTTTTATGAAAAAGATTTTTTAGGTTTTTTGTGATTTTTTGATTTAATAAAAAACTTATTTTTGTGTTATTTTTGTAAAAAAGAAAATAATTGATAAATAAATAAAAAGATATAAAAATAGAAAAAGATAAAGAATGGGCCTGTATTGAAGAAAAAAGGGAGGTGTGAGTTGAATTTTGTAAGCCCATTAACTGCTGAGCCGAATCCTTGTGTGGGATCAAGTGGAATTCCCTTCTGATGGTCTACCATGCTCCTTGATGTGTGGGACACTGGATTTGTGATGGTGATAATCCATTGGATGGATTACTTGGGCACATGGTAGGCGTTTGGAAGCATGGTGTACGTGATCTGCAGTTAAATATGAAGAAAACCACAAAACGCTGGGACCTGGGATCGAACCCAGGTCCTTTTGCTTGCCAACGTGCACCTTTGCCACTGGACCACATGTTCTTATTTGTAATAATAATAAAAGCAATGAATGATATATAAAACAAAATGGCTAATCTGAATAAAAGAAAAACGCGCGCCAGATTCAAATAGACCAATGGTTATCAGCCATGTATCTTCTTCTTCCCATGTTCGTCGCTTTAGGTATGAGACTTATACCTATGGACATCCTCCATGGCTATAGCAGTGCGAATTTCAAAAATCAAAAGCAAGCATGATAAATTACTTCTAAGCACATGGATCGATTCGTCTTGATGCCTCGAGCATTATAGTACCCTTTTCTTGGGCCAATTTAACCTGTATGGAAAAACTCTAAAACGGCCATGAAAACCCTAGCCATGGCAATTATGTATACAGGCACCAAAACTTCAATTAAATCGTTCATTCATGTTGCAAACATAACAACAAGCACAGTTATACCATTAAAATATGTTCATGATCCAAGAAACATAGTAATTGAATCTGGAAAAAAAACGCAAATCGTGTGACGTCTAGGGGGAGATTCTGGGCGTGAGGATGCATGCACTGGATTGAAACACGTTCTGGAGATGTCCAGGAGTCTATTGGTAGTCTTAGAATGCTTTGAATCGTCCTCTAAGTTGGAAAACGATCCACCACTTTTTTGACAATTTTGCAGTTTTTGTTTGCAGCTTTCACGACCTCTATCCTTGTTTTTTTGGCTTGGTTATGTTCAGCATATATACTAGAACAAATTATGTCAACAAAAATGCCTTGTATCTTTGAAGATCATCAAGATTTGATTTGGTTTTTCTCTTGTATGATATGTTTCCAAAATAAGCCTAATCATGCCAATTTTGATTCAATTTGTTTTGCACGTTTTGGATATGATTTGTCAGCCTAATTGGATTTGATTCCTACAAAAAATCAGATCAAAAATCAATCTTTTGTATTTTTTGCAATTTATTTGATTTAATCAAAATAAAATAAATAATGAAGCAAATAAAGTGTAGATGCTGATTTGGGTCGTGGACCATGTCACAAGCAAGATTCAATCATGAAAAACTAGGCCCATTTGACAAAAAATGTATTTTTGAGCACATTTGACTTTTGGCAATTTTGCAAAAATGGTCAACTTTGACAAGGCATGTCTCCTCCAATTTTAACCCTAGAGAGGTGTTCTTAGACTTTTTAGAAAGTTTAGGATGTACCCTAAACAACCCTTTTGGTCTCATCTCAATTGGGTCTTCCATGTTCATGTAAGAAGCTTTGACCCAAAAGGTATTTTTGTTGACTTTTCAAAAGGACCTATAATGTAGAAATTCATATCTTTTGATGAGTGCATATTTTGAACTTGTGGGATGACGATGAATTGTAGGGAATTTAATCCTCTTCAAAATGATCCTTGGATGGGAAATTTCTGATAAAGTATGAAGAAATTATGTTTGGTCAAAGTTTGGTTGACTTTTCCTAAGAAACCCTAATTTAGCAACTTTTGGGTTTTGATGAATTTGGGGCATTCCTTGAGGAATCATGATCAACCCTTGATCAAATGATGGAAATCACTTCAAAATGTTGATGTTGACCAAAAATCTTGAAGTTTGACTATATGTGGGCCACAGTTGACTTTTGACCTAGTATAGTTGATTTTCAGGCATCTGAGCAGTTGACTGAGCAAACTTCTTGTGCAAGGCATGAAACTTGACATGGATGATACTGAGACCATATTAGGACCATGGAAAGAATTTTGGACCTTTAGAGCTCCCACACCCTGATGAAAATGGAAACCCTAATTTGAGGTACATTGCCTTATGAGAGAGTTTGTCTGGTCGACTCTTGGGCATCCTTGAGCAAATTGAGGACCTCGATGGGCATGTGTTGAGTAAAATGAGAGGGCAAATTTTAGGGTACGACAGCTGCCCCTGTTCAATCTTATTAAACCTGAGGACGTAGATTGGATGTCTGCCTTTCGTAGTCTGAAGGTGGAAGATGATTGAACACTAAGTGCCCAGAAATTTGCACTCGTCTAAGATGGTGCTGGACTGTGTAGGTAGTATCGGGAATGGGCTTACAGATGCCATTTGGAGGAGACGACGGAAGGTCACCGGATATGGGCTTAAAGATGCCATCTTGAAGATATGGCGGATAATCGTCGAAGATGGGCTTAAAGATGCCATCTAGAGGATGTCGATTTCCCGAGATATTCCTTTGATGAGAATTCTTGTTCCTGTCGTTGAGGAGGAATCTGCTGAGGAATATTGGTCTCTGTCTTGGGAGAAATAGAATTTTAGGAGCTTCAGTTGTCCATTACTCTACTGGGGAATCATCTCTTAGTCAAGGAGGTGAAAGTGAACTACTATATGGTCGTGCTCCAAGGTTTACAGTGATTTGCTGAGGATAATAAGATTAAATGCTATCTGGTCGTGCTCCAGGTTTCACGGTGACTTATTGGGAATATGATATTACCCTTGCTATCCGGTCGTGCTCCAAGCTTTGCAATTTCTCAATCCTTATCTGGTCGTGCTTCTGGCTTCAGAAGGAATTAAGTGGTTATCCGGTTGCATCCGGGTTTCAACTTGAATTTAAGGCATACTAATATCTAGTCGATTTTCGGGCTTCATAGTAATTGGCCGAGTAAACTGCTATTTGGTCGAATTCCAAGCTTCGCAGTACCTCATACTATTATCTGATCGTGCTCCGGGTTTCAGTGTCTCTTGCCGCTATCTGGTCGTGCTCCAGTCTTCACAACGTCTTATACCATTATTTGGTCGTGCGCCAGGCTTCACGGTGTCTTATACCATTATCTGGTCGATTCCAGGCTTCATAGTATTTTGGAGAAATCAAGATATTATCCAGTCTTCACAGCTTGAATCTAAGATATACCACTATCTGGTCGATTTCAGGCTTCATAGTATCTTGTACTGTTATCCGGTCGATTTCCAGGCTTCACAGTATGATGGGGAAATTAAGTTGTTATCCGGTAGATTTCTGGGATTCATAGCTTGAATTTAAGATATACCACTATCTGGTCGATTCCAGGCTTCGTAGTATTTTGGAGAAATCAAGATATTATCCGGTCGATTTCCGGGCTTCATAGCTTGAACTGGAATAGAAATCTTAGTATCGATTTGATTGAACCAGGGAAAACTTGTGAGAACTTAACCTGGGAGAGAAATCTTAGTATCGATTTGACTGATCCCGGGAGAGGTCTCGGATTAACATTGACTGGCATAGAAATCCGGGGAATCTTAGTTGCGATTCGGCTGACCCAGATGAAAGTCTTAGAACATCTTCAACTAGAATAGAAACCTTTAGTGTCGGTTTGACTGAACCAGAAAAATGTTTGAATATCTTCAACTGGAATAGAAACCTTGGTGTCGGTTTGACTGAACCAGAGAAAACTCGTGAGAACTTGATTGCATCTTTCCCTGAAAGGTAAAGAGTTAGTCGTATGTAATGTCATGATGTATGAAATGTATTGAGTAATGATGTTCTCAAAATAAATGAGATTGTGTTGTATAATATGTATGCACATGCCATGATGTATGGATATGCAATGCTATTGTGATATTCTCTAACTGGGCAAAATAAATCCTGGACTGCTGCTGGAGAGTATAAGGAGTTGAGTTCTTCGCTTCCGCTGGGGGTAGTTCCCGAAGATGATTAGCTGGAGATTTACATCCATTTTTCTCGAGAATATTCTGCTGGGAGAGACTCTGTCTGAGAATAATCCGGCGGGGGGAATGACTCTGTGGGGAAGAGATACTCTGTTGGAAGATCTGTTGATCAGGAGAAATAAACTCAGTGGGGGATGAACTTCCATTGCTGGAGAGAAGAGTTCTGTTGGAGATCGAGCTTCCGCTGTCATAGAAATAAACTCTGCTCGGGAGAAAACTTTATAAGTTTTTTATGATTATAAAGCTCGTCTGGGGAATACAGATATTAGCTTTCTGAAAGAGCCTACTGGGGAAGGAATTCCTGCTTGGGGATACGGAGGTCGGACCTTGGTTGTCTCGGCTTTGTGGGGAATATAGATATCATTGGCTTGTATGTGATAGTGACTTTTCTCCCAACTGTCTCTGCCCCCTTGTACCATGAAGAACGGGGTAATTATCGGTATTTAGGTTTTGTACCAGTTTCTTTGAGTTCTTAGGAACTGTCTTTCTGTTTTATATGCAGATATTTGTGAACAGTAATCATATTCAAATGCATATGTCAAGAATAAAACATTGGACGTTTTTGCAAAACAAAATAGAAAATGGAAAAAACAAACACAGAGTTTTGTACTCAAAAGATGCTTTGTATTAATTTGAAATTTGCCTATAACATACGTTTTTTACAAGGAGGTTGACGCTCTAGTAAGAGAACGCCGCCATAAAAATGGAAATTATTGCAGAAATTGTGTACAAAAAGAAAACAGCTATGTGTAGTGATCCCATTGGGTTTCAATTCTACTATTGCCCCTATGTCTTCGAGCATCTCATCACTTTTCCGCTTGTCCGAAGCTGACTGGATTGATCGGTACCGTTTGAGCTTGATATCTGATTACTGAAGTCTGATTGCAAGGTAATCCAATGGGACCTAGTGATACACTTTAATCCCTAACTTTTGTCTGGACCGCCCTTTCGGGTTTTCAGTCCACCAGGATACCCTTTTTTACCCAAGCCGCCCTTTCGGGTTTTCGACTTGCCGGGTGTACAGATTTTTTCATTTTTTATCCCTAATTTTTGCCCGAACCCTTTTGGTTCGCCGGGATGCCCTTATTTTTGCCTAGGTATGTCAACCTAGCGGGTCTTTGTTATGCGTAGTATTTTTTCACTATGTCCGCATTGACAGGGTGTGGAAGGTCTTCACCATCCATGGTGGTCAGAATCATGGCTCCACCCGAAAATATGTTCTTGACTAGAAATGGTCCCTCATTGGTGGGAGTCCATTTGCTATTGGGATCACCTAGCGGCAGTATAATGCACTTGATTACCAGATCCCCTACTTGATACACTTGTTGTCTGACTTTCTTATTGAAGGCCTTGATCATCAGTTTCTGATACATTTGACCATGGCAAACAGCAGTAAGTCTTTTCTCGGTGATTAAGTTCAATTGATCAAGTCGAGTCTGGATCCAATCGTCTTCGCTCAAACCCTCATCCTTCATAATCCGTAGAGAAGGGATCTGGACCTCTATGGGTAGGACAGCCTCCATGCCATATACCAGAGAATAGGGTGTTTCCCCTGTCGACGTACGTGCTGAAGTACGGTACTCGTGAAGAGCAAATGGTAACATCTCGTGCCAGTCTTTGTATGTCATCGTCATCTTCTGTATGATATTTTTGATATTCTTGTTAGCAGCTTCAACAGCCCCATTCATCTTCGGCCGATAAGGAGAACAGTTGTGATGCTGAATCTTGAACTATTTACAGAGTTCAATGATCATCGAGTTGTTGAGATTGGTACCGTTGTCTGTGATGATTCTCTCAGGGATACCATAACGACAAACCAGGTTATGCTTGATGAACCGCTCCACCATATTCTTAGTAACCGTAGAAAAGGAGGCGGCATCAACCCACTTTGTAAAGTAATCAATGGCCACTAGGATGAAGCGATGCCCGTTGGACGCGGTAGGTTTGATCTCGCCGATCATGTCAATGCCCCACATTGCAAAGGGCCATGGAGTCGTCAAAACATTCAAGGGAACTGGAGGTACATGCACCTTATCAGCATAGATTTGGCACTTATGACAGGTTCGAGAATGCTGATAACAATCGGCTTCCATAGTGGACCAGTAGTATCCTGCCTGTAGGATCTTCTTTGCCATGGTATGTCCACTGGAATGAGTGCCAAAGGTACCTTCGTGTAGGTCCGGCATGATCCTCTCTGCTTCGCTCTTGTCTACATACCGCAGTAAGGTAGAGTCATGATTGCGCTTATAGAGGATTCCATTACTGAGGAAGAACTTTGCAGCAAACCTTCTCAGAAATTTCTTGTCATTAACATATGCCCCCTCGGGGTATTCTTGAGCCTTGAGATACCTTTTCACCTCATGAAACCAAGGTTTGTTGGCTATCTCCTCAGTATCGATCTCACAGCAGTATGCCGGTTCATCCAACCTCTCAATAGTCATTAGGGGAGCTTCATTGTCCCACCTGACCTTGAACATTGACGACATAGTAGCTAGCGCGTCCGCTAACTGATTCTCTTCTCGTGGGAAATTTTCAAAGGTGATCTCTTCAAAATGCGGTAGCAGTGTCAGTACATACTCTTTGTAAGGGATAAGGTTTGGGTGCTTCGTATCCCTCGCGCCTTTGATCTGACTTATCACCAAAGAGGAATCCCCGAATACACTCAAGAACTTGATCCTTAGGTCAATAGCATCTCTAAGACCCATCATACATGCTTCATACTCCGCCATGTTGTTGGTACAGTTGAAACATAATCGGGCAGTGAATGGAGTATGACAGCCCTCGGAAGATATGATTACGGTGCCAATACCATTACCCAGTGCATTTGAGGCTCCATCGAAATACATAGACCATCGGGATCCTTCCTCAGGTCCTTCATCCGGTCCAGGTTCTTCACGATCGATTACCAACATGATATTCTCATCCAGGAACTCAAAATTCATGGACTAGTAGTCGTCCACGGCCTGATGCGCCAAATGATCAGCTAACACACTTCCCTTGATTGATTTTTGGGTTGTGTATTGGATGTCCTACTAGGTTAAGATCATTTTCCATCTTGTTATCCTTCCAGAGAGAGCGGGCTTCTCGAAAATGTTCTTGATCGGATCCATCTTAGATATCAACAAAGTAGTGTGGGTCAACATATACTGTCTCAATCGGTGAGTAGCCCATGCCAAAGCGCAGCAAGTTTTCTCGAGCAGTGAGTATCGTGTTTCACAGTCGGTAAACTTTTTGCTAAGGTAGTATATTGCGTGCTCTTTTCGACCAGACTCGTCATACTGCCCCAGCACACACCCCATTGAATTACCTAGCACTGTTAAGTACATTATCAAAGGTTTTCCTTCAGTCGGAGGCATCAGAATATGAGGCTCTTGGAGATATTGTTTGATTCTGTCAAAGGCTACCTGAAATTCGTCATTCCACTTTACCACTTGATCTTTCTTCAGAAGCTTGAAGATCGGCTCACAAATAGCAGTCAGATGTGAAATGAATCGGGCAATGTAATTTAGGCGTCCCAAGAAACCTCTAACTTCCTTCTCAATACAGGGAGCCGGCATCTCTTGTATGGCCTTCACCTTTGTAGGGTCTACTTGAATACCTTTGGCACTGACGATGAATCCCAGAAGCTTACCAGACCTTACCCCGGAGGTGCACTTGTTCGAATTTAACCTCAGCTTGTACGTCTTCAACCTATCAAACAGCTTTTGTAGATGATCAAGGTGTTCTTCTTCAGTTTGGGACCTGGCTATCATGTCATCGACGTAAACCTCTATCTCATGGTGAATCATGTCATGGAACAGAGCTATCATAGCTCGCTGATAAGTTGCCCCATCATTCTTCAACCCAAACGGAATCACCTTGTAGAAGAGCGTGCCCCACTGTGTAACAAAGGTTGTCTTCTCCATGTCTTCAGGTGCCAATTGATTTGATTGTAGCCAGAGAAACCGTCCATGAAGGAAAAGACTTTGTGTTGTACGGTGTTGTCAACTAGAACATCAATATCGGGAAGCAGGAAGTCATCCTTGGGGCTTGCCCTATTCAGGTCTCTGTAATCCACACACATTCATACTTTACCATCTTTCTTAGGTACTGGAACCACATTAGCAACCCACTGCAGATAGGAGGTGACAGGTAAGAACCCGGCATTGAACTACTTCATAACCTCTGCTTTAATCTTCTCTGACATCTCAGGGCGCATACGATGGACTTTTTGCTTTACCGGAGGGCAGTCTTCTTTAGTCGGCAGACGATGAACCAATATATCTGTGTCTAGTCCCAGCATGTCTTCATATGACCAGACGAAGATTTCAACATACTCATGCAACATCTGTACCAATCGCTGTTTGACATTAAGCTCCAGATTTTCACCTATCTTAACCTCTTTTTTGTCTTCCTCTGTACCCAAGTTAATTGTCTCAACCGGCTCTTCATGAGGCTGTATGGCCCTTTCTTCCTAATGTAATAGTCTAGCAAGTTCTCCGGGTACCTCACAATCTTCCTCACCTTCGTCCTCGGCTTGGTTGATAGGATTTTCAAAGTCATAATGAGCAGTAGCAGAACTGTTATCAATGGGATCCAGAGTGGATAAGGATCTGCATTTGGATACGTGAGTGTGTGTAAGAGCATAGTTGTATAGACAGAATAAAAGAAAAGAAAGACAAAGAGTGCAAAATTTGTATGCAAACGTCCAATGCTTTATTAATGTCATATGAAAATGAAACATGATAACCCTTACAAATAGAACCATTGTGCCCCGGGTAAGACATATGGCTATAGAGTTTATTTTGTTTTTAAATTACATATCCGAAAAATCAAAAAGACAATTACTCCTGAACAAAAGTAATCGGTACAAAGTCCTTGGCATTCCAGTTACTGAGTCCACCGTTGGTAGTCGGGAAGATCCATCTGTCAATGTAGGAATCACCATCACTGTCTTCAAGTGCATTGACCCCAGGATTGCTGATGCGTAGGGGAGGTCCTCCAGCCCGAGCACGACGAACAGCCCTTTGAGCACCTGTAGTAAAGTCCAAACCAGATTTGTTAGACTTGTAATGAATAACCGGGAGCTGACCCCAAATGGTAGACCCACCTTCTTCGACCACTGCTCGTGCATCCTTGAGAGAATCCATCTTCAAGGGAGGTTTGGTGACCTTCGAAGGATTGTCGGTGGTTTCTTCTGTAGCCATAATCTGAGGTACCTTATCAAAGTTATGGCAAGGAGTCTCGATGAACTCGCCATCCATCTCTACGTACCTGAAGGAGTTCAAGTGACTGATCATGTACTCCTCTTCACCATGCACAGTGACAATCTTTCCTTTTACTGGGTACTTCAACATTTGGTGGAGGGTAGAAGTAACAGCCCCAGCCCCATGTATCCAAGGGCGTCCCAACAAACAAGAATATGATGGTTTGATATCCATTACGTAGAAAGTGGAGTCGAAGGTCTGGGAACAAACTTTGATAGGGACATCCATTTCCCCGTGCACCATCCTCTTTGAACCATCGAAAGCTCTCACTACTAAATTGCTAGGCTTCAAGTTCAAGCCTTTGTAGTCCAATATGTCCAGAGCTTTTTTAGGTAGCACATTCAACAAGGAGCCAGTATCTACCAAAACATGGGCCAAAGTCGTGCCCTTGCATTCAACGGAAACATGAAGAGCATCATTATGCTTTCTCCCTTTTGGTGTCAAATCCGCGACAGAAAAACCCAAACCATTATCAGCAGTCAGACTAGCCACACAATCTTCAAACTGATCAGCAGATGTCTCTTGTAGCACGTGAGTCGTCTTTAGATACTTAACCAAAGCCTTCGCATGGGCCTCGGAACACAACAACAAAGCCAGCATAGAAATTTTGGATGGGGTTTGCCCCAACTGCTCAACCACATTGTAGTCGCTCTTCTTTATTATCTTCAAAATTTCTTCCATTTCTTTCTTGGAAGCTTCTAGTAGGGTTACTGAATTAGCCTTTGTCAGGACAGGCTCAACCAGTATGTCTTTGTCTCGAGTCTCGGCCGACTCGGTGATGAGAGGGTCAACAAGTGTGATTACTGGAATTGTAGTAGTAGTCTTGGGTGGAACCACAGTAGGAATGATCACAGGCCCGGTAGCAGTCTTTGGAGGAGAAATCTCAGGGGAGAACACTCTTCCACTTCTTGTTATTTTACTGGTTCCGGCAATATTGACGATGTCGGAATCAGCATTTTCAGCAATCTTATCTTCAATGGCTAGCATGTCCTGCTTTATTCTGTAGTAATAGACGCCGGCCCCATAGTTCCAAGGAAAAGCTTTGTCCGAGGAGTGTGGGATTGGCCCTGGCATGGTTATGATCAACGGAGTCACCTTCGGAATTGATGTAATCCTGACGGGTCTCTTAGCGGAGGCCTTGGGAGGATTGGCGGAAATGGTTATGATAGCAACATCTTCACAGGAAACAATCAGAACAGGAGTCTTCTCAAATAGAATCTCTTTGTCATCCATCAGGCACTGAACACCTGCCTTCAACAAAGGGCAACCAGTCGGTAGGAATGAACAAAAGTGGCAACCTTCACCACAACCCAGAAATAAACCGGCCTTCAACAAACTCTCTTTCATAGTCATGAGTGGGGTCACCAATTCTTCCACAGAGGTCACAAACACAACTTCTTCAACGGTATTAACACCCCGACCATGTTTCGTCATAGGAGCAGTGATAAGCACAATGAGCATTTGGTTTATAGTAGGGAGAGGTGGTGTTCGGATTTTTCGGAGCTTCCCTCAAAGTAACCAGATTAGACTTCAGCAATTGAGGTAAAACCTGAGACAGCGTCATGTTGATTTGAGTGAACTGTCTAGCTGGCCTTTCTACTCTTGGCTGATTGTTTCTTTGCTGAGCAGGTGCAGGGTTGGGAATCATAACAGCCCCTACCTCTGGACAGCGCTCTGTTCGATTCTGATTCTTTTGGTTATATACAACACTGACTTCCTTTTTACCTGCAAACGGCTTCCTTGCAGCACTAGAAGAGGCATCCTTCTGAATTTTTCCACTTCGGATTCCAGCTTCCACTCTTTCTCCCGTTAAGATCAGTTCAGTAAAACCCGTTGATGAACTTCCAATCAGATGGTTGAAGAATGTCCCAGTCAAAGTTCCCAGAAACATATCCACGAGTTCCCTGTCATCCAAGGGAGGTTGAACTCTTCCAGCCAAATCTCTCCACTTCTGAGCCTAATCCTTGAAACCCTCGTTCGAACCCATAGACAGATTTTGGAGTTGTGTACGGGTGGGAGCGAGGTCTGCATTATACTGATATTGCTTATAAAATGCAGCAGCAAGGTCTTCCCAGTTACGAACATTGGCTCTTTCCAGTTGATAGAACCAATCCAGTTGTGTTCCAAACAGACTGTCTTGGAAGAAGTGAACCCATAAGTCTTTGTCGGCAGTATGAGGTTGTATCTTCCTCACATAGGAACGGAGATGCATTTTAGGACAAGAGACCCCATCATACTTAGCAAATATCGGTGCCTTGAATTTTGAGGGGATGACAACCCCGAAGACTAGACCCAACTCTTCAAAATCTAGCCCAGGAACCTTCTGGATTTCCATAGCACTCAGACGCTCTTATAACTGCTTATACCTTTCATTATCCAAAAGGTACTGCTCCTCATTATAATCAGTTTCATTGTCAAACTCTTTAGGACTAGGATCCTCTTCTCTGGCTTCAACATCTTGGTTCTATCCCTCTTTAGATGAAGAAGCTAAATCAACAACCCGTCTTGGCGGCCCTCTGAACCTTCTGCTCATATGTGCCACATCGGCTGTCTTCTTGGTCTTCTTGTTCTTCTTAACAGTTATAGCCTTCAGCTCTTCCTGTCATTTGGCCAGAGCCACAATCATTTGTTGGAATTGTGTGTTCTGAGTCTGAAGATCTTTCACAGTTTGTTCAAGAGCCATTGCTGAAATAAACATCGGAGGGGATGAGAAACCTGTTATGAATCCTGTTATGCAATGATATGCATGATATGTATGCAATGTTTTCAAGGATCTCGCGGGGTAAACACAAGAGACTGTTAGAATTTGATTGCAGCTTTGATTGAAGAACTTCGTATCGTTGAATGTCCTTCTACAAGAGTCAAGCTCACCATATCAAGTGGGCCATAGCCCCTGACTCAAGTTGTTGAGTTTTGATCTTCTGACGACATTGGCTAGAGGAAAATAAATCCCCTTGCCCCTTTCTAGACGTCATATTTATCATAACCTGCATCACAGGCCCTCGAGATCCTTGAAATGGTTAGTCATGATATGCTATGGTATGATGTTTATGATGTCATGATAAATCACGTGTATAGAAAACACAGACAAATCACACCAAGTCCTTAGGTTTAAGGCATGCTTGAGTTTTAAGATCATACCCTCTTGAAGTTTAGTTGGTTTCAAACCTGTCTTAGAAAATTAATCGGGTTCTAAAGATTCTCAATATCATTGATCATCCTTTATCGGGTATTGTTTCAGCTCAAGCAATCTTTTCTTGCGGCTGAAATATCCCGAAAGTCTGATCTCAATGAGTGTAGCATCGAGTATCAATCAATCCTCAGCTTTATACCGAGGCCGGATATCTCACTACTTTCTAATGACCAAGTTTGTTCAACTAAGGTCCTAAAGTCCTTTAGTGCTTCACGACACCACGCGGCGGCCCCGTATTCTCCTCGTTTCCACACGAAGGATACCGGTACCAACCAAAGTGTCATACCAACACAGCCATCGCTTAAACCATATTGGTCTATGTCGTACAGTCTCCACGATCTATTGTTGTTTACCTAAAAGTGTCCCCAGATCCGGGGGTAGGATCTTTAATAATACCCAAACAAAACCCTTAAAGATAATGCAGGCAAATCAAACAAGAAAGCAATTTTAAAAATGACCTAGATCCTAAGGTAAACCCCACTTTATTTTATTCTCCAGCAGAGTCGCCAGTTCTGTGATACGGTGGCAGAACCGACTGTCAATACTGGTTTGTATTTTGTATTCACAAATGTCGCGGTAAGCAAGAGTCGCCATCGAATTTTATTTTATCCAATCAGGAAAAGGAAAAAGAACAGAAAAAACCTTTTTCGAGATGTTTCTGAGTACGGGGGGTAGATTATAGAAAGGGAATGTGTTAGCACCCTTTCTATTTGTGGCTTTCCACTGGCTCTTAGGTACTTGCTCATTTTGAAATTTCTTGTGTGTGCTTGTTTTGAAAAGTTTTGTTTTACTTCGTTTTAACCCTTGTTTCTGTCCTCAAGAGTGTTACGAAGTTGTTCTTGAAAACTTTATTTGAAAAGTGTTTGGTGTGAAAAAGTTTGTTTGTTTGAGCAAGTACTTAAGAACTAATCTACCTACTCGAAAAAATAATGTTCGTTTTCCTTTAGACAGTGCTATCCTATTATTAAGGAATAGGTAGCACCGTCGTTGGAGTTTAAAGGGACGTTCGAAGGGACGAAATGGTCTCTGAAGGAAACAAGTAAGGATACCTTAGCGTTTCGAAGGGACTACCGTCATAAGATCAATTCGTAGGCAACTTGAGGGACAAGTAGGGACTATGATCTTTATGATGACTTTGAATCGCGGGTCATTGCTAAGGTATCCCTACGTTCGAGGGACACGGACATTATTTCTGAGGCAACCAAGTGAGGCAAGCCCAAGGAGTGAGCATGTGCATGTGTTTGATTTCAGTTATTTAATCTTTGCAAAATTAAGGTGATCTACTATATTAATTTTCAGTTAGTCTTTCCATACAATCCTATTAACATACATCTAAGCAGTTTATAGTTTGCGAAAATCAGAATGTGGGAAAGTTTAAAGTCTTAGCTATTACAGGGCTTTCGCAGATACATAATTATCTTGACTGTAAATAAAGATGCAGAAATTTAAAACCCTAATTAAATCTATTACAACCCGAAGCAGATACAATAATAGAAAAAAGAATTAAAATGCACGCGGCGAATTAGATGCGAGAATTAAAGAACCCTAAAAATTTAATTGAAAAATATTTAGGTTATTATTATTCTTTGAGAAAAAATTAATTAGGTTATGTACAAATTAAAACCCTAATTTTAATTGATTTAAATTATGAAAAAAACAATTAAATTACCCTAGATAATTAAACTAATTAATTAATTAAAGAAACAAAATATTTTTTATGAAAAAAAGATTTTTTTAGGTTTTTTGTGATTTTTTGATTTAATAAAAAACTGATTTTTGTGTTATTTTTGTAAAAAAAGAAAATAATTGATAAATAAATAAAAAGAGATAAAAATAGAAAAAGATAAAGAATGGGCCTGTATTGAAGAAAAAAGGGAGGTGTGAGTTGAATTTTGTAAGCCCATTAACTGCTGAGCCCAATCCTTGCATGGGATCAAGTGGAATTCCCTTCGGATGGTCTACCATGCTCCTTGATGTGTGGGACGCTGGATTTGTGATGGTGATAATCCATTGGCTGGATTGCTGGGGCACATGGTAGGCATTTGGAAACATGGTGTACGTGATCTGCAGTTAAATATGAAGAAAACCACAAAACGTTGGGACCTGGGATCGAACCCAGGTCCTTTGGCTTGCCAACATGCGCCTTTGCCACTGGACCACATGTTCTTATTTGTAATAATAATAAAAGCAATGAATGATATAAAAAACAAAATGGCTAATCTGAATAAAAGAAAAACGCGCGCCAGATTCAAATAGACCAATGGTTATCAGCCATGTATCTTCTTCTTCCCCTGTCCGTCGCTTTAGGTATGAAACTTATACCTACGGACATCCTCCATGGTTATAGCACTGCAAATTTCAAAAATCAGAAGCAAGCATGATAAATTACTTCTAAGCACATGGATCGATTCGTCTTGATGCCCCGAGCATCATAGTACCCCTTTCTTGGGCCAATTTAACCTGTATGGAAAAACCCTAAAACGGCCATGAAAACCCTAGCCATGGAAATTATGTATACAGGCACCAAAACTTTAATTAAATTGTTCAGTCATGTTGCAAACATAATAACAAGCACAAATATACCATTAAAATATTTTCATGATGCAAGAAACATAGTAATTGAATCTGGAAAAAAAACGCAAACCGTGTGACGTCTATGGGGAGATTCTAGGCGTGAGGATGCGTGAACTGGTTTGAAACATGTTCTAGAGATGCCCATGAGTCTATTTGTAGTCTTAGAATGCTTTGAATCATCCTCTAAGTTGGAAAATGATCCACGGATTTTTTGACAATTTTGCAGTTTTTGTTTGCAGCTTTCACGACCTTTATCCTTGTTTTTTTGGCTTGGTTATGTTCAGCATATATACTAGAACGAATTAGGTCAACAAAAATGCCTTGTATTTTTGAAGATCATCAAGATTTGATTTGGTTTTTCTCTTGTATGATATGTTTCCAAAATAAGCCTAATCATGCCAATGTTGATTCAGTTTGTTTTGCACGTTTTGGATATGATTTGTTAGCCTAATTGGATTTGATTCCTACAAAAAATCAGATCAAAAATCAATCTTTTGTATTTTTTGCAATTTATTTGATTTAATCAAAATAAAATAAATAATGAAGCAAATAAAGTGTAGATGCTGATTTGGGTCGTGGACCAAGTCACAAGCAAGATTTAATCATGAAAAACTAGGCCCATTTGACAAAAAATATATTTTTGAGCACATTTGACTTTTGGCAATTTTGCAAAAATGGTCAACTTTGACAAGGCATATCTCCTCCAATTTTAACCCTAGAGAGGTGTTCTTGGAATTTTTAGAAATCTTAGGATGTCCCCTAAACAACCCTTTTGGGAATCATATCAATTGGGTCTTCAATGTTCATGTAAGAAGCTTTAACCCAAAAGGTATTTTTGTTGACTTTTCAAAAGGACCTATAATGTAGAAATTCATATCTTTTGATGAGTGCATATTTTGAACTTGTGGGCTGAAGATGAATTGTAGGGAATTGCATCCTCTTAAAAATGAGCCTTTGATGGGAAATTTCTGATAAAGTATGAAGATGTTATGCTTGGTCAAAGTTCGGTTGACTTTTCCTAAGAAACCCTAATTTAGCAAGTTTTGGGTTTTGATGAATTTGGGGCATTCCTTGGGGAATCATGATCAACCCTTGATAAAATGATGGATATCACTTCAAAATTTTGATGTTGACCAAAAATCTTGAAGTTTGACTGTATGTGGGCCACAGTTGACTTTTGACCTAGTATAGTTGATTTTCAAGCATCTGAGCAGTTGACTGAGCAAACTTCTTGTGCAAGGCATGAAACTTGACATGGGTGATCTTGAGAACATATTAGGACTATGTAAAGCATTTTGGACCTTTGGAGCTCCCACACCCTGATGAAAATGGAAACCCTAATTTGAGGTACATTGCCTTAGGAGAGAGTTTGTCTGGTCGACTCTTGGGCATCCTTGAGCAAATTGAGGACCTCAATGGGCATGTGTTGAGTAAAATGAGAGGGGAAATTTTGGGGTACAACAGCCTTGAACATTTTTTTTGGATCTGAACCTCTTTCAAGATGTTGTGGTAGCCTCAGTGAACCTCCAAAATACTGTTCCAGTCTTCCCTCTGTATTGGAAGCTGTAATGTATGAGATTATATCTTTCAAATGATGCATTTCTTGAACTTGAGGATAAAAGAGAAGTGGTAGGGAACTGGATTATCTTCACAGTGAGCTTTGGTTGGGGTAGAATGGATGTAGTATGTGAAAGTTATGTCTAGTCAAAGTTCAGTTGACTTTTGACCTAGTACAGTTGATTTTCAAACACTTGAGCAATTGACTGAGCAAACTTGTTGTTTAAGGCATGAAATTTGGCATGGACATTCTTGAAGACATATTAGAGACCATGGAAATAATTTAGAGCCTTTGCAACCCAAACATCTTGGTGAAAAGTAAAACCCTAGTTAGAGGTTCATTGCTTAGGAGGAGAATTTGTCTGATCAATTCATTGGTTAACCTTGAGCAATTGAGGACCTCAATGAGCATGTCTTGAGTAAAAATAAGATGGAAAATTTTGGGGTACAACACTAGGGAATCTCAATATCACTGATCTTTCTTCATCAGGCATTGTTTTAGCACAATCAATCTTTTCTTGCATCCAAAATATCCCGAAAGTACGATCTAAATGAGCGTAGTATCGAGTATCAACCAATCTTTAGCTTTCACCAAAGTCAGCTATCTCACTACTTCCAAATGGCCAAGTTGTTTAACTAAAGGTTCTACTGTCAGTTAGTGCTTCATGACACCACACAGTGGTCCTATATTTTCCTCGATTCAACACAAAGGATACCGATACTAATAAATGTGTCACACTAACATAGCCATTATTTCAACCATATTGGTTTACATCGTACAGTCTCTGCAATCTATTGCTACTTACCTAATGATGTTCCTAGATCCGGGTAGAGGATCCATAAAATAAACCCAAACATAGGCCCAAAAATGTAAAGCAAACAAGGCAAACAAATGGAAGTATTTAAATGTGATCTAGTCTCTAAGGTAACCCCACTTTTAAGTTTAAAGTCCCCAGTAGAGTCGTCAGTTCTGTAATACGGTAGGAGAACTTACTTGGGTGTTTTGCGTTTTATCGCAATTGTTGCGGATAGCAAGAATCGCCACCAACTTTTCTTTTATCCAATAAAGGAAAGGGTGAAAAGAACAGGAAAGACCTTTTGAGAATTCTCTTGAGTTAGAGGGGTAGGTTATGAAAAGGGAAGGTGTTAGCACCCTTTTCATCAGTAGTTATCTACGGGCTCTTAGTTGCTAGCTTACTTTAAAATGATTTGTTTGAAATGTGTTTGTGATAGTTTGAAATTATTTTGAAAAGTGCCTTTGTTTAGGCGAACTTTGTAATGATTCTCGTTTCTATAAGAATCTATACAAAGTGATGACTTTTGAAAATAGTTCATGAAAAGTGTTGGTGTTTTTAAAAGATGTTTTGAAATGTTGTGAGCAAGCAACTATGAACATTCTACCTACTCAAAAAGTCCTTGTTCATTTCCTCCTCATTTTGATATTGCTATCTTACCATTGATTGATAAGAAGCCCTATCATTGGATGTGAAGGGACAGGCGTTCATCGTCATACAGTCATAGAAGGCAACATTGTAGGATACCTTAGCAATTTATCTTAAGGGTCTAAGATCGTTAACCGAAGGCAACATTTGAAGGGTCGTCGAAGGACTATGATCTTGTATTCGAGGGTCATTGCTAAAGTATCCCACGTTCGAGGGACATGACTGATTCTATCTGAGGCAACAAGTGTGGGTTACCCTAGGGGTGCGTGCGTGCGAGTGTGTTTTTGTTTTCATGCATTTTTGTCTTGAATTTAGGGTTGTCTACTTGTTGATTTTAAGTCTTACCATACAAACCGTAATTACTAGCAATAATATTGAAAGCGGTAAATTGCCGAAATTTAAAGTCCTACGCTATTACATCATTTAGGAGATGGGGATACAATTTACAAATGGGGGATGAAAGAAATTAAAACCTAATTACTATTACAACCATATTGAATAATGAATAACAATAAAAATATATAAAAATATAAAGATAATGTAATAATAATGGAAAATTGTTTTAAAAACCTTTATGCATCGACACATGCACTTATGCATCGATACATATCACTTCTTATTTTTTTGGAAATCAAAACCAACTCAGTATGTATTGATACATAATGGTTTGCATCGATTCATTTCTTGGTTGCATCGACACATTCGTGTTTTGCATCAACTCATACACATTTTGTCTCTCTGTAATATGTCTTGATAACAGTATGTATTGATACATAATGCATTGTATCAACTCATCCCATGTTTTATGACTAACATGATTCGACTCATATGAGATATGCATCGACTCATGTTGCGGTTTTACTTCAAACATTTTTCTGTTACATATATAAGTCAATTTTGCACTTCATCCCTAACCTCGCGCCAGCTTCTCCTTCCTCATTTCTCAACCAAATCAGAAAATGTAAACATGAAACTTGCTCTATTTTTCAACACAAATTCATCCATATAAATTTCATAAACTATAAATCAAAGATGAGTGAGAATTTTGTTTGGTACCAAATCTGATCTAATTTTTTCAGAAATTTCAAACTCAAAATTCTCACTACTCAAGCAATATAAATGAATTCTAAGGACATGGTTAGCTTTAGGGCTATGATGTCTACATTTTATCTTCAAAAATCATAATCAAATGATGCTTGTATGAAGAGTTGAAAGTTCAGGAAACTTACCTTGCAAGTGGAGATCGTGTTTTGAGTTTGATCACCTTTCAAGATGTTGTGATAATGAGAATAGCTTCAGTGAACCTCTAGGAAGCTAATGTAATGCTTAGTTTAGATGGAGAGTGGTTGTATTATTCTGGAGAAGTCAAGTTGCGGAGGTGCAAAGTGAGGTTTAGACAATGGTGATGGAGGTGTTACAGCTGTGAAACAGGGATATGGATGAACTATATTTGTTGTATGGAATCTTTGAAAATGATTTTGACGGAAAACACACGATGGAAATGGAAGATACAAGTTCAAGGGCAGAACTGTATACAAATTGAGTTTTGTGTTGAATTTCTGGATAGAGGGAGTTTGGGAGAGTTTCAGGGCTTATTCCTTTTTTTTTGTTCTAGGCTTGTAAACAATGCTTCAATTTATAGGAAAAGGTTTTGAGAGCTTGAGGTGATCAGAAGTACAAGTTCACATGTTATTGCTCTTTAGCTTATTTTTTAAGCAAGCTTGATACACATTGTCCCAATGCATAGTACATGGTTATCTAAAGTGGTTACAACCTTTAAAAATGTTTATATGAATTTGTATGTTGAGTGTATGTTGAACAAACAAGTTAGAAGCTCAAGACAAGTTGACTTTGTGGTTAAAGCAACTTTTCAAGAATGTCAATGTTAACTTTGTGCCAAAAATGGAAAGATCACTTGGACAATGCTTAAACCAAATGGACCATAGCTCAAAAGTTTGTGTAAACATTAAATTATGGTGAGACTTGCAAGTTAGAAGGCCTGCAACACAAAATTATGCAGCATATCATGTAGATTGGATTATGTGTTCTTCACCAAAAATGATTTGTAATTCAAGAATGGATGTCCAACTTCATGCCTTTGAATCTCCTAGCTCAAGTATGATAAATTCATGCTCTTGGTTGTTTTGGAAAGCTTGAAACATTATCTACAAATTTCATGTTGACCATTTTGGATCAAACAAATTAGAACTTGATGAAAATTGGCCAAGAAGTTGAGATAAAAACTGACCAAGACCTGTTGAAAATTTCTCTAAGTGTTGGATAAGAATGTCATGATTTCATGGGCTCATATCCTCAAATCTAAGATTTTTTTGGAAATCAACCCTCTAATACAAAGTTGTATAATTCATCAAGATCTACAACTTTCATGTTGAAAGTTTTCTTTGAATCATCTTTCATCTTGGTGAAAGAATGTCATCAAGTAATGAAATTATCAAGTGTAAAAACACTTGGAAAATTTCTAAGTATTGAAAACTTTGACTTTTGTGAAATTTATTGACTTTCTTTATCCTTTATGATCAAGCTTCATATTTTTGAATATATTGATGAATTGTGATCTTTAAAATCAAATCTTGATCAAAAAGTCAAAGTTTGACTTTTTGTGTATCAGTTGACTTTTCATCAGTTGATCAACTATCAATCCATTGATCTTAATGAATGTTTTGAACCATGAAATTAGGTTAATAATGTTGTATTTGAATCCTTGAAATTATTATTTAAGCCATTAGATCATGTATTAGGTCAAAAGTCATTGATCAGTCAATTACAGTCAAAACTCTAATTTTGACCATTTTGTCCTTTTGGTAAATTGAGTGATTTTCTTGAGGGATTATGATCAATACTTGATTAAATGATGAATATGACTTTAAAATTTTTATGTTGGCCAAAAATCATGAAGTTTGATTGTAGGTTGACCACAATTGACTTTTTACCCAATACAGTTTTCAGTTATTTGGTTAATTGACTGAGCAAAATTGTGATTCGGGACTTGAAACTTGACATGAGTATTCTTGGAGGTCTAAAATGAATCATGAAATTCATTTAGGCATTATAAGTCAAATTATCCTTGTAAAAATCAAAAACTATAATTTGAAGCATCAGTGTTTAGGAGATGGTTTGACCTAGCCAAGACTTATGCAATTTTGAGCCATTGAAGATCTTGTGAGAAATGTCTTGCGAAAAGAGAGGGAAAATTTTAGGGTACAACAACATTCAATCTTTTTGTATGTTGTTTTGTTTTTTAAAATTATATTAATTTAATCTAAAATAAAATGTAAATCAAAGATGCGGGGTATTGATCCTCGTACCTCTCACATGCTAAGTGAGCGCTCTACCAACTGAGCTACATCCCGACATATGTTAAAGTATTGAAAACAATAGACTTAAATTCCCATCTATAATAGAGTGATTGCAAATAGTATACTTAAATTTCGTTTTAGTCTCCATGTTTTTTTATTGTCATTTTAAAAACTAATTATAGTATGTCTAATTTAATATTTTAAATATTTTAGTCTTCTGCCCCATTTAAGTGTTTTTTATAATATGGTAGAATGATGATGATATGATTTAATTGACATTAGTTAATATTCATATAATTAAACATTATTATTTATTATACATTTAATATAAATTATCATATTTATATTAAAAAACTGTAATAAATGTAATTGAAAATTATGAAATCACATTGACAAGACTCTAAGTCTCTCTGTCTAGGCTTTGAGTATAGTCTCTCAGAATAAACTTTGGTCAAATATCTCAAGCGATATTTTAGGTTGAGTATATCAGAACAGAGTTTGATTTAGTCCTTTAGACGACACTTTAAATTGAGTCTCTCTGACGAGACTCTAAGTCCCTCGAGTGTGGTGTTTAGGAGAGCTTGCCTAATGAGATTCTAATGCCCTCAGGCGAGGTTTTGAGTACAGTATTATGGGATATACTTTGGCCGAATCTCTCGGGAGAGAATTTGGGTTAAGTCTCTCATAACATACTTGAAGGTGTGAAGAAAACACAAGAAAGTGGGGTTTAAATTGGGTATTCCTTTCTTGATAAACTTTCGTCTTTAAGCATTGTTTGTTAAACAACACTTCTGGATATTGCTTCTAATAAATGCTTCTAATTAAGTTATGAAAACATAAACTATTATGCATAAGAAAAAGTAAAGAACATGTGATATATCCTGGTTCACTTGAGAAACCCCAAGCTAGTCCAGTCCATCCTGCCAAGGTGATTTCGCCTTAAACTCAAGGATGTAATCCACTATAACTAATATAATTACAATCTCATGGGCAACCGTCAGTGACTAATGTCCAATGATGCATTCAGGGATCTAAACTGGATATAACATTCATTGAACCAATAGAATTTGATCCCTCGGAATCTCCTACCAGGATTTCCTTCCAATGATATCCATCAGTGATTTCACAAGGTTGACCTTCACTCAATACCCTTTGAGATATGACTACCATTGACCCAATAGAATCCACTACCAGGATTTCATAATGACCTTCAGTCATTATCTTCTTGAGCAAAAACCTTCACTCAGCCCTCAAGGTATCATCAAACAACTTTTTGATTTACATTTGTTTACAACAAAATGCTTCTACACAAGTTGGATGTAAACATAATTTAAGCGTACATCAGAAGATCCTAATACACACTAAAAATATTACATTGAATTGTAGCATCAATGTGTGGTCTTCTTTTCTTCAAGTAGCTTTTTCATGGACAACAACCCAAAGCACTTGAATCACTGAAGTCTTCTTCTTCATAAGCTTCTAGAATATTTGTTGATCTTGATGTAGTAAAGATAAGAACTTCTTCATCTTGATTCACCTTATATCATTCTGGACATCATCCCTTGTTTTATTTTCTTCATTGATCACTTTAGAGCACAACATTTATGTTATGGATTCGTAACTGGAGCTTTCATGATCAACTTCATTATCTTCTATGGCTTAGAAAGCTTTGTGCAACATATGAAATTAAGCACATTGTAAATCAATTATTTCATTGTAATCATTATCAACATGATTGAAGAATAGTTTTGATAACAGTTGTTCTTGTTATTGTTATAGTGGTTGATAGCTTTTTGGTTGTGTTCCAATAATGACAGCTTTCATTTTAACATTGAACACCAACAACATTTTAAACATACGATTCTTTTCTTGTATAGCCAAGTAAAATAGATCTGGTTTCTATTTGAAAAAGAGTCATTACAAATAGTACTACTACTTCCTTTTCTCTTCCACAATTCAAGCTAGTGGAGAGGTTGTGGAATAAGGCTTTCTCATACTGTGTACTATTGTACTATGTTAACGTTATATTATTTCCTTATTCACTTCAGAGGCTTTTGCGAGCATGAGTTTAGAAGCGAGAACATAACATAAGGTCTTCAGAACTTCAGCACTTGGTCGTGAGAACCCATTGTAGAGAACCTTGGATCAGAAGAGCTTCAAGTCTTCAGAGTCTTAAGAGCTTCGTCTTTAGAGTCTTCAGCACTTGGTCTTGAGAACCTGTTGTAGAGAACCTTGGATTAGAAGACCTTCAAGTCTTCAGAGTCTTAAGAACTGCATCTTTAGAATCTTTAGCACTTATTTCTTTAAGAATACTTTTAAGAACCATTTTATTAAAAACACAAGTCTTCAACATCTGGACTTCAATAAAAACTTTGTCTTCAGATCTTTTAACTTTGTCTTCTTGAAACAGGTTGTCTTTTTAGAAACTAAGTTTTTAGCATCCGGACTTCAGTAGAAACTTTATCTTCAGTTCTTCTAACTTTGTTTCTTTAGACCACATTGCCTTTAGAAACTTGAGTCTTTAGCATCTGGACTTTAAGTTGAGCTTTGAGTCTTCAGGTCTTCTAACTTTGTTTCTTTTGAACACACTGTCTTTATAAACTAGAGTCTTTAGCATCTGGACTTAAGTAGAAACTTCTGTCTTCAGATCTTCTGACTGTTTCTTTAGAACCTGTTGTCTTTAGAAACATGAGTCTTCCACATCTAGACTTAAGTAGCAACTTGTGTCTTCAGATCTTCTGACTGGTTTCTTTAGACAAACATCAGAGCTTACACTTCAAAGCCTTCTAGAGTGTCTTGCTATTGTTCAACAGGACTTGTGTAGCCCAAAATTGGAACTAATTCTCTTCTAATGTCTTAACCACACCATCCATTAGAAGCAGAACCTGTTTGTTAAGTACTCAACAATAACAAACATTAGAGTATCAAAATTGTTCATGCAAACATACTCATTTATTATCATGAAAACTCAGAGATAATATTGCAGAACCAAATCTTATTCTTACAATCTCCCCCTTTTTGATGATGACAAAACTATGTATTTTGATGACACAATTTTGTTCATATAATAAGAAAAAGTGAAAATAGAAAGGTAAGGAATACTTATCATTTTTATGATACTCCCCCCGAGTAAATTACTTGATGAAGATTAATATCTTGACTCTGAACCATTTGAGTAAAGCTCCCCCTGGTTCCCATAGATCAGACATTGAGATCTTTAGAGTCTTGACTCTGGATACCAATAATAGAGATCTTGATATTTCAGACAGTCTTCAACTTCTGATTTGCTCAGTTCTTGGGTGGCATCTGCTTCTGTTTTTTATTCTTATGTTCTGAATTTCATTTTCTTAGATAGTTTACATCTTCTGAACATTATGATACAAAGATCAAGATGACTTTAACTTTCAGAAAGTTCTCAACTTCTGAACAATATTGGGTTTATCTGATATTTGAATATATGTTCACAGAGTATATATCTTCGATTATATGAAAAATCAGTCTTTAAGAGATTAAACAGATTTCTTTCACTTTGAGTTGTCTTAGAATGCTTAGTGAACTTGTTCAGAGTTCCTCGGTTAATTATCAACAATCAAACAAGCATTAGCGGTAAATGCATATTTATAATTTCTTTTACGATTCATCAAAATTATTATACTCTTCCCCCTTTTTGACATCATCAAAAAGATAACTATTCGTGAAAAATTAAAAGCCAACAAAAATAATTTTTAAAATAGTCACATAATCAGAAGAACACAAGTATATTTTTATAGTTTAAAAGCAGAAGGAAAGAGAAAATCCTAGAGCCTAAGGTTCAGGAGCAGGAGCATAAATCTTTTGTATAATCAGCTCTAACATATTCTAAACCTTTTCATTAACAGCCTCTTGCTCAATGATGCTTTCTATGAACACTTGTTGTTCTCCTCTAATCTCACCAATTTCGTTTTCCAGACGCACAATGGCAGGATCAGAAGATGAAGCAACCAGTGCATCTTCTTTAGCCTTAGTAGCTTCTTCTACCAATCCGGATTCTTCATCTTTTCTGGCTACTTCTGCCTCTTGAGCCTTAAGCATGGCTTCCTCTGCTTCTTTTAGCGCTCTAGCTTCTGCTTCTCTTTGTTTTTCAGCAAGTAGTTTAAAAAGTCTCACTCTTTCTCTTATTTCTTTTCTTTCAGTTACCATTTGAACATCCTAAACTCTGGATGCTTCAGCAAACGAATCCATTCTTTCAACTTCAAAAGACATCCACTTTTTAAACTTCTTCCAAGAAGCATACATGTCTTGAGGCTTAGTACTTGTACTTGCCTATGTCCTTAACTTAGAAACTCTTTTCATAGCTTTAGTTTTAAAAATGTTAATGCATTCATCCGTGGTTTTAGGAATATATTTTTCATAGACAACTATGGCTAGGTCCTTTTCCGAAGGAATGAATTCAGAAGTTATAGGTTCAGTTTGGTTGAGTTGTTCAGTTAGATCAAAAATACCAGACATAGAATAGGATTCAGTTACTGGGTTTGCAAGGGCTTCAAGATCATCAGAGATTGTTCTCTCATACATTTCAGGAACAAAATATGTTTGGAGGTCATGATTTTGAGAGTTTTGGAGTGATTGATGGTGATGAAAGGCAACGTGGAGATTTTGGCAAGGATCAGAAAAATTAGGAATTTCTAATGAAGGTTGAGATGTGATGATTTGTGATAACGATGAGACAAGTGGGGAAGAGAAGGTAGAGATGGGTTGAGATGGTATGGGTGTAGATATGAATGAGAGTAGGTTAGAAACGTGTGTGGATGATGAGGTTGCAAGGTGGGAAATGGTTATGGTGTTTTGGGTAGAGGAAATTGTTGTTGCAGGTAAAATTGTAAAGACAGATTCAGAATCAAGGTTTTTCGTGGTTAAGGGAGCAGGATTAGAAACAGGAATAAATATGGTGGATGGTGGAATAGAAAAAGAATTGAAATTATCAGACGAAGGAATGGTGATTGTTGGTTGATATACATGAATTGTTAAAAATGATGGTGTAAAGGAAATCGATGAAAAAGGAATAGTAGTAACAGAGTTAGAAACAATTGTAGTTCTGGTTGATGGTGAAAGAGGATTAACTTGTGCAGTGGAGGTTATGGATGAACATACATTAACATTATTAGAAGCAGATAATGAAATGATTACAGAAGTATCAGCATCAGACTTACTAGTTGTTACTGAAGTTTCATTTCCCATAATGTCATCTTCCAGAAATCCAGACTTCTTTTTCTTTTTCTTTTTCTTCTCTGGTTCAGAAGCATGTGAGTTTCTCTTTCATTTACCAACATGACAATCAACACCCTCAGCAGGCAAATTTGAGTAATTAAAGTTTGACATATCATATCCTTCTTGTTGCATCATTAGAACGTATGCAGCCACGCTGGATACGGGATCTTGCTTGGAGAATAGAGGATAGTCATTCACATGAATTCTTTTGTGATGATAACTCTAAGATGGTTCAATCAGAGGCTTGACCTTGAGTTCTTCAATCAACCTCATGTTTCTCAAGGTTTTCCCATTAAAGGAGTCTCCAATGCTTGGAGTTAGATCCTCTTTATAGTTGGCTTCTTCTATCAAAAACCTTACCAAGCCATTTTCAACAAAAACATCAGTTAGAAGACATCCATAAGGTATATTGGAATATGCTTTTTTGTTGGGAAGTGCGGTGGTTTTGAACTTTCTAATAGAATCCCTCAGATAATTAAACAAAATGAAGGGAAGATTAATCCTCTGTTTGGACAGCAGAAAATACAGCATGAACTTCTGATTGTTATTGAAATAATCAGAGGGGCTTGGAGGAGGTCTAAGGTTTATCCAGCCCAAAATAATCTTATGCTACACTATGAAATTATCATGAAGATCCTTGCTTTTGTACTTGGATTTCTCAGCAGAGAAATTCATAAACAATAGTTAATCTAGAGATTTATTTGCAGCCTTTGACTTATTGTCTAATCCATACACACATTTTCCTTTCAAAAACGTCAATCCCAACAGTTTCGCAATGGACTCTTCAGTGATAATGATTCTTTGTCCAATAATATTCAAAGCAATATGAAAGTCATCATAATCAGCATTTTTCCAGAAATCTATCACTAGCGCCTCATAGACAGGACCGTGAAGCCTTTGAAAATAGTTTTCCCAGCCTTGAGCTTTTAATTCTTCTTTTAAGTCACACCCATTTGCAGTTGTGATACGGCGGAAGATCTGACTCGGTTGTTTTGCGTTTGATTGCAATTGTGCGGATGGCAAGAGTCGCCACCGACTTTTCTTTTATCCAATAAGGAAAGGCTGAAAAGAACAGGAAAGACCTTTAGAGATGTTTTCTTGAGTTCGGGGGGTAGATTATGAAAAGGGAAGGTATTAGCACCCTTTTCATCCATGGTTTTCCATGGGCTCTTAGTTTCTTGTTAGATCACTTGCTTTGTTTGAAAGTTATGCTTTTGTGTTGTGAGTTTTGAAAGTATTTTGAAAACGTCTTTGTAATGGTTCTCGTCTCTATAAGAACGCGTACAAAGTGTTTGTTTCGAAGATAGTTCAAAGATGTGTTTGTGAAATGTGTTTTTGAAAATGATTTAGAAAATGTGTCTTTGTAATGGTTCTCGTCTCTATAAGAACGCGTACAAAGTATTATCTTTTGAAAATGTTTAAAAATGAGAGTGTTGGTGTATAAAATGTTTTTGTTGTGAGCAAGCGAGCAACTAGGAGGGAATCTACCTACTCAAAAGGTCTTATATGTTCTTTTCCTCCTCCTTTAGATGTTGCTATCTTACCATTGATTTGGTAAGAAGCCCCATTGTTGGATGTGTAGGGACGGGCGCAGGACGTTTGTACAGTCATAGAAGGCAACTTATGAGACACTTTAGCAATTTTTCATAAGGGACTAGATCGTTTTATCGAAGGCAACATCGAGGGTCATTGAGGGACTACGATCTTTTTTATCAAAGGGTCTTTGCTAAAGCGTCCCATATTCGAGAGACATGACTGATTTCCGATAGGCGACAAGCGAGATAACCCTAAGGATGCTAGTGTGCAAGTGTGTTTGATTTTCATGCATTTAGTCTTGATTAGGGTTATCTATTTGTTGATTTTATGTCTTGCCATACACACCCTAATTACTAGCATTTATGTTTGAAAGCAATAAATTGCGGAAATGTAAAGGTCTTATGTTATTACATCATTTAGGGATGGGGGTACGAATTTACAAATAAGGGGTTGCAAGAATTTAGATCCTAATTAACTATTATAACCATATCGAAATATACCATGCAAGAAAGAAGAAAAAAAGACTTGTTTAGAAAAATGGTTTTTTAATGAATTAAGAAAAAAAGAAATAAATTAAATAGTAAAAAGAAAATATTTTTATGTCTTTTTTATATTAATAAAAGGGGTATTAATATTGAAAATGATAAAAAAAATGGGGGGGGGGGGGGGGGGAATAATGAAATATAGAATCAGCGTGCTGCTGCAAGCAAAACAAAAGGGATCAGAAGTTCTGATGCCAGGAGTGATGTGACTCAGAAAGAAACGTCAGTGGGTATCAGAAGTTCTGGATTGATATATTCTGAGGTCCTGCAAGAAACATTAGAGGGAAAACACGGAAGTTCTGGGTTGTTATGTGTTGGAGTTCTGAATGTGAGAGCAGTGAGAAAATATTAGAAGCTCTGTACGTGTTAAAACAGTGGGAAGAACTCAGAAGTTTTGTATTGTGCTAAGATAGTGAGTGAACATCAACAGTTTAGTGCGTTTAACAGTAAGGAGAACTCATAAGTTTTGTGTGTGTTAAAACAGTAAGAAAGCCTAGAAGTTCTGTGTGTGTTAAAATAGTAAGAAAGCCTAGAAGTTTTGTGTGTGTTAAACATGTAAGGAGAGCTCAGAAGTTCTGTGTTGTGCTAAAACGGTGAGTGAATCATAGAAGTCTTGTGTGTTAAAATAGTGAGTGAATCATAGAAGTTTTGTGTGTTAAAATGGTGAGTGAAATACAGAAGTTCTGTGTTATATTTTGACTCTTTTCTCATATTAATCAGCACATCAGTAATTTATTCAGTTCTTAACAAACAACAAATCAGAAGGATAAAAGCACAACAGTTTATAGAAGTTTTAATCCTAATCCTGAGCCTAGCCTTAATCAAGAAGTTCTGATCCACAGTTTTTCTACTTATGCAATGATATAGACAACATCAATACTATGATATTTACATATTTAATAATGTTCTGAATGAAAAGATGCAAAGTTAGAAAGACTTACCTTGAACCTAGAGCGTGTGCTTGGAACTTCAGCTACTGCCTTCAGATGTTCTGGAGTCAGTGAGAGCAACGGAACAGTGATTATGTTCTTTGATTCAAAGGGAAGAACAATGGTTTTTTTTTGTTTAGGATTCACGAAGGTTTTTGTTATTTCCTTTTCTCTCCTTGATAATTCTCTCTCTCTCTCTCTCTCTCTCTCTCTCTCTCTCCAAAAGCCATCCCCTTGAACGTGTGATGGAGCCAATTATTTATATATGGGTTTGCTGTGGTTTTGGGGGGGGGGGGGATAAATGGGATTCAAACCTTTTTGGTATATTGTTCCATTACTTTCTAATCACGGTTTTTGTATGCTAATTTGGTGCAAATATAGGGTTTGAGAAAAATGCAGGCGTGGACTAGATCAACAACAATTTGGAGTGTTGTGGCAGCTGGTTGCAGGACTGTGTTATAGCAGTGCAGCAGGCTGTTTAAACAAGGTTTTGGGGTTTTGTGATGTTCTGATCGAAGAAGACCAGAATGAAACTCGAAGGGTGATGCTCTGGTCGAAGCATATGCTGAAGAGTCATATTCTGATTGAAGAACTATGTTCTGAACCATGTTTGCAACTTCTGATTGCACTTGCGTGTAGGCTAGCTCAGAAGTTCTGAAGTATCATATTCTCTTAACACTTAGAAAATTTTCTAAATGTTTAGAAATTTGATTTTTTTTTAAAGTAATTTCTAACTTCTGATTTTTTTTATGAACCAATTTCATGTCTTGATGAAATATAATTGTTGAAGCTTGATTTTTGATCTAAAAGTCAATGTTTGACTTTTCAGTGTGCTTTTGACCATTTTGCCCTTGTGGATGATTTTCTTGAAAAGTTGTAATTCAAGACTTGAAACTTGGTAGAAGCAAACCTGAGGGTTCAGGATGGTCTTTTGAGAAATGAGAGGGCAAATTTTGGGGTACAACAGCTGCCCCTATTCAATCTTCTTAAGCTTAAGGATGTAGATTGGATGGTCTGCCTTTCGTGATTTGAAGGTGGAAGATGATTGAACACTAGAGTGCCCAGAAATTTGCACTCGCATGAAGTAATACTGATTGGTGATATCGGGAATGGGCTTGCAGATGCCATTTAGAAGGCTACAGAGAATCATCGGAGATGGGCTTAGAGATGCCATCCAGAAAAGACAGGTTGCATAAGAGATTCCTTGGCGTGAATTCCTGTACCTGCGGTTGAGGAGGACTTCGCTGGGGAATTTTGATTTATGTCTTGGGAAGTAGAGTCTAGGAGCTTCAGTTGTCCATTACTCTGCTGGGGAATTAAATCTTGATTGAGGAGGTGAAAGTAGAATGCATACCTGGTTAGGGTCCAGGCTGTACAACGACTTACTTGGGAAATGTGAAATCGACCGTATTTGGTCGGGTCCGGGCCTTACAGTGTTGTAAACTGTTGTCTGGAGATAAGGGAGAAGGAACCTGGATAGTAGGGTTACTTCGAGATGAAAGCCTGGATAGTAGGGCTTATGGGAAGGAACCTGGATAGTAGGGTTACTTTGAGATGAAAGCCTGGATAGTAGGGCCATGAGAAGGAACCTGGGTAGTAGGGTTACTTCGAAATGAAAGCCTGGATAGTAGGGCTTATGGGAAGGAACCTGGGTAGTAGGGTTACTTTGAAATGAAAGCCTGGATAGTAGGGCTTATGGAAAGGAACCTAGGTAGTAGGGTTACTTCAAAATGAAAGCCCGGATAGTAGGGCTTAAGGGAAGGAACCTGGGTAGTAGGGTTACTTCGAAATGAAAGCCCGAATAGTAGGGCTTAAGGGAAGGAACCCGGGTAGTAGGGATACTTCGAAATGAAAGCCTGGATAGTAGGGCTATGAGAAGGAACCTGGATAGTAGGGTTACCTCGAAATGAAAGCCTGGATAGTAGGGCTATGAGAAGGAACCTAGATAGTAGGGTTACCTTGAAATGAAAGCCTGGATAGTAGGGCTATGAGAAGGAACCTGGATAGTAGGGTTACCTCGAAATGAAAGCCTGGATAGTAGGGCTATGAGAAGGAACCTAGGTCGTAGGGTCACCTCGCTTGATCATGTAGATTAGTTGACCCATTTAGTTTCGGGAACTGATTTTTCATTAGATGTCTACAGATATGACATGTATAACTGCTGGAATTGTTGGTGATAACTGTCTTTCCTGAAAAGATAACATGGTTAATTATATGCGATGCATGAAATGCATTGTGATATGATATTCTCAAAATAAATGAGATTATGATGTATGTGATATGTATGTGCATGTCATGATGTATGAGCATGAGATGTTAGTTGTGACATATCCGAGTCTGGGAAAATAAATCTCTGACTGCTGCTGGAGAGTATGCATTCCTGACTGTTGTAGAGAAATGTGGTTCTTCTACTTCTGTTGGGGATGGTGAACGAAAATGACTATGCTGGAGATTTTCTCTTTGTTGTTTGTGAATATTCTGCCAAGGAGAGACTCTGTACGAGAATAGCTCTATGGGGGAATGACTCTGTTGGAAGGTGGATTTTTGTGGCCAGAGTAATAAGCTCTGTTGGGGATTGACTCTGTATCTAGAGAAATAAACTCTGCTTGGGGAGATAATAATTTATGATGATCCGCTCGCGAATACGAAATTCGGCTGGGGGATATAGATGTCAGGTTTTCTGGACGACCCTGGCTAGGGAGGTTACTTCCCGTTCTGAGAGAACTAATATCAATGCTTTGATTACCTCTACTCTATGGGGAATACAGATGTTACAAGGTCGCATGTACTGATGATTGTGCTCCAAAGTTGTCTTTGCCCTTGTACCTGCTGGACAGAGTAACTGCCGGGTTTGACATTTCTTATTTTTGCCCCTATTTCTTAAGCTCCGTGCAATTGTCTTTTCGTTTCTTATGCAAACATTTGTGAGTAGTAATCATATTCAGATGCATATGTCAAAAATAAACCATTGTACTTTCTTGCAAAACAAAACAGAAATGGAACAAAACTCAAAGTTTTTTTTTGTAAAAATGATTTTTATTGATTTTTCGAAGTTGGCCTGTAATAGGCGTTTTTGTATAAGGAGACTGACGCTCTAGTAAGAGAACGCCGTCATAAAAATAGAAGCTATACAATATTGTGTAAAAAAAATAGCTATGTGCAACAATCCCATTAGGTTCCAACTCTGTTATTGCCCCTATGTCTTCGAGCGTCTCATCACTCTGCTGCTTATCCGAAGTTTATTAGGTTGATCGATACCATTCGAGCTTGACAATTGATACTGAGGTCAGATCGCAGGGTGATCCAATAGTGATACGCTTTTCATCCCTAACTTTTTCCTGGACCGCCCTTTCGGGTTTTCAGTCCACCGGGATACCCTTTTTTGCCCAAGCCACCTTTTCAGCTTTTCGACTTGCCGGGTGTACAGATTTTTCATTTTCATCCCTTATTTTTACCCGAACCCTTTTGGTTCGCCGGGAAGCCCTTATTTTTGCCTAGGCCAGTCAACCTAGCGAGTCTTTTATCATGCGTAGTATCTTTTCACAATGTCCGCATTGACAGGGTGAGGAAGGTCGTCACTGTCCATGGTGGTTAGAATCATGGCTCCACCCGAGAAAATGTTTTTAATTACAAATGGCCCTTCGTATATGGGAGTCCATTTTCCCCTGGGATCACCTTGCGGCAGTATGATGCGCTTGATTACTAGATCCCCGACTTGATATTCCTGACGTCTGACTTTTTTGTTGAAAGCCTTGATCATCCACTTTTGATACGTTTGACCATGACAGACAGCAGTAAGTCTCTTTTCGTTGATCAGATTTAGTTTATCAAGTCGAGTCTGGATCCAATCGTCTTCGTTTAAACCCGCATCTTTCATAATCCTTAAAGAAGGAATCTGGACCTCAATGGGTAGGACCGCCTCCATTCCATATACCAGATAGTAGGGTGTTGCCCCTGTCGACGTCCGTGCTGAGGTACGGTACCCATGAAGAGCGAATGGTAGCATCTCATGCCAGTCTTTGTATGCCACCGTCATCTTCTGTATAATTTTCTTGATGTTCTTGTTAGCCACTTCAACAGCGTCATTCATCTTCGGCCAGTAGAGAGAAGAGTTATGATGTTGTATCTTGAATTGCTTACAGAGTTCGGTGATCATCGTATTATTGAGATTCGTACCATTGTCGGTGATAATTATTTCTGGCACACCATACCGACAAATCAGGTTATCCCTGATAAACCGCACCACCACATTCTTGGTCACAGTAGCAAAAGAGACAGCTTCGACCCACTTTGTGAAGTAATCGATAGCTACCAGGATGAAGTAATGCCCATTAGAAGCAGTAGGCCTGATTTCTTCGATCATGTCAATGCCCCACATTGCAAAGGGCCACGGAGCTGTCAAGACATTCAAAGGACCTGGAGGCACATGCACCTTATCAGCATAAATTTGGAACTTATGACAGGTTCGGGAGTGCTGATAACAATCTGCTTCCATAGTGGACCAGTAGTATCCTGCCCATAGGATCTTCTTAGCCATGGTATGTCCACTGGAATGGGTTCCGAAGGTACCTTCATGTAGATCTGTCATAATCCTCTCTGCTTCGCTCTTGTCTACACACCGCAGTAAGGTAGAGTCATGATTGCGCTTATAGAGGATTCCATTACTGAGGAAAAATATCATAGTGAACCTTCTCAGAAACTTCTTATTGTTGGCAGATGCCCCTTCGGGATATTCTTGAGCCTCGAGATACCTTTTCACTTCATGAAACCAGGGTTTGTCTGCTACCTCTTCAGTATTAATCTCGCAGCAGTGTGCTAGTTCATCCAACCTTTCAATGGTGATTCGGGGAGCTTCGTTGTCCCACCGAACTTTGAACATAGAAGACATGGTGGCTAGCGCGTCCGCTAACTGATTCTCCTCTCATGAGAAATGTTCAAAGGTTACCTCCTCAAAGTGTGGGAGAAACGTCAGTACATGTTATTTGTATGGGATGAGATTCAGATGCTTCTTATCCCATTCGCCTTTGATCTGACTTATCACAAAGGCTGAATCCCCGAAGACATTTAAGAACATGATCCTGAGGTCAATAACGGCTTTGAGACCCATGATGCAGGCTTCATACTCTGCCATATTGTTAGTGCAATTGAAACATAGTTCGGCAGTGAAAGGAGTATGACAGCCCTCAGGAGATATGATTACGGCGCCAATGCCATTACCGAGTGTGTTCGAAGCTCCGTCAAAAACCATAGTCCATCGGGATTCTTCCTCAGGTCCTTCATCCGGTCCCGGTCCTTCGTAGTCAGTCACCAGCATAACGTTCTCGTACGGGAACTCAAAATTCATGGACTGGTAGTCATCCACGGCCTGATGAGCCAAATGATCAGCCAATACACTCCCCTTAATTTCTTTCTGGGTTGTATATTGTATATCGTATTCAGTTAAGATCATCTGCCATCTCGTTATTCTTGCGGAGAGAGCGGGCTTCTCGAAGATGTATTTGATTAGATACATCTTAGATATCAACAAAGTAGTGTGAGTCAGCATGTACTGTCTTAGTCGGTGTGGTACGGTGGGAGAACTGACTTGAGGGTTTGTGTTTGCAAATGTTGCGGTTTAGCAAGAGTTGCCACCGACTTTTCTTTTATCCAAAAGGAAAGGTGAAAAAGCACAGGAAAGAACGTTAAGTGGTGCCAATATCATGCACTAGATGTTGACTTACTCTTGAAGAAAGTTCATAAAAAGTTGTGATGATTGACAACTTTTAGCCTAGGCTGGGTTAGTAAGCATGGATTAAGGAAAAGTGACACCCATGAGCAAAAAGCAGCGCATGAACCCATACCTAAATCTGCACAAGGGCGTTTCTATGCTACACGTGGAGAGACCCTTTGGACAAATACTCATAAGTGGTTGTGAGCATTAATGAGCATTAAATGGTGATGAGATTTGTCAAAATCAGAAATCCTGTAATGAGGGATTTTGCATCATTGCCTAAATCTAGGCCAGGATTTCCATTTCAACATAGTCTTGAACAATGCACCCAGGTTCTGATCTTGGCATTCTGTTGTCTCAGCAAGTTTTGAGGGATCCTTAGGATTTCCAGCATGTTTTATAATCTTTTGTTTTTACCTTAGCAGATTCTGACTGAACTTGCGTAACTGCTGAAGAGCCATATTCTGACTGAATGTTATGTGTTGAGCTAAGTTTGCAACTTCTGACTAAGCTGGCGTAGCTGCTGAAGAGCCACATTCTGACTGAATGTTATGTGTTGAGCTAAGCTTGCAACTTCTGACTGAAGGTTATGTGCTGAGCTAAGCTTGCATCTTCTGACTGCTCCTGTCTGGAGGTTGGTTCAGAAGTTTTGAAGTGTCATTTTTCTTAAATACTTTAGAAAAATTCTAAGTATTTAGAATTTAACTTTTCCAAGGTAAAATTTGACTTTTGAGCTTCTTGATGAAACAAACTTCATATTCCAACATGTCTTGATGAAATATGATTTTTGTGTTTTGGTTCAGATCCAAAAACCAAAGTTTGACTTTTCAGCATGCAAATGACCATTTTGCCCTTGGGAGTGATCTTCGTGAAAAATTTGTAGCTCAAAGCTTGGAAGTAAACTTGAGGATCTAGGGTGATTTCTGGAGAAAAATGAGAGGGAAAATTTTGGGGTACAACAGCTGCCCCTGTTCAATCTTCTTAGACTTGAAAAGCGAGATTGACATGTTTGTCGCTCGTGGCTTGAGAGTGGAAGATGATTTAATACTAGAGTGCCCATAAATTTTCACTTGATGGTGCGCTGGTTGACTGTGTGGGGAATGGGCTTAAAGATGCCATTTGGAGAGGTGGTAGAATCTTGTTGGAGATGGGCTTGTAGATGCCATCCAAGAATGCTTGTTGAGATGTAGTTTGTAAGTCGAACCTCAGAATGGCGTCTGTGTTTGGAGCGTACCTGAAGGCGTCTTTGAATGAGTATCAGAATGGCTTCCGGGTCTGGAGTGTATCTGAACTGTATCAAGAGTGTTGAAATCTAAATGAATATCAGAATGGCTTCCGTGTCTGGAGCGTATCTGAACTGTATCAGGAGGTGGAATCTGAATCTGAATCAGTACCAGAATGACTTCCGTGTTTGGAGCATATCTGAACTGTATCAGGTAGTGTCTTTGTATGAGTATCAGAATGGCTTTCGGGTCTGGAGCGTATCTGAACTGTATCAGGTAGTTGAATCTGAATGAGTATCAGAATGGCTTCCGTGTCTGGAGCGTATCTGAACTGTATCAGGTAGTTGAATCTGAATGAGTATCAGAATGGCTTCCGTGTCTGGAGCGTATCTGAACTATATCAGGAGTTTGCATATTGTTAATGGTAGTTGTTAATCTTATCCTGAAAAGGATAAAATGTTAGCTGAAACACCAGGTTATGTTGCGTGAAATGTATGATGCAATGTATTGGCTTTATTGATGTTTATGATATATGGATGTAATGTATGTGCATGTGAGATGATTTGATGTATTGTTATCTTCTCGGGGGAAATAAACCCCTGACTGCTGTTGAGGATATGTAAGTCTTCAGGTCTTGAAGTTGAAGTGTTGATGAATTTCTGTTGAGAGAAATAAACTCTTGTTGTAAGGGAAATGCCATGTATTGCTCGTAAGATCTGCTTGGGGAAACCTGGAAATCTTGACGACTTCTACTGGGGATTATCCATGGGGAGTTTTTGTTCCGTTGGGGAGTATTGAAAACTCTATGGGGAAAAAGCTTATTCCTGTTTGGGAAAAAGTTCAGGAGTTTCGGTCGTTTGTCGCTCTACCGAGGAGTTATCCTTAGTTGGAGAGAATCAGAAGTTAGTTGTTATCCGGTCAGATTTCGGGCTTCAAAACAACTTGCTGGGGAACTCAGAGAAATTGGGAGACTTCTACCAGGGATTGGTAAACTAGAAGCTTCGTCCTGCTGGATAGCTGGGAGTTTTGTTCCGCTGGGGATTATTGAAAACTTCGTGGGGAGAATGTTTATGGAATGGCCTTGAGATATTTTCCTATCCTTTCGACCTATCAGTAATTCTATTTCTCATCTTGTTTATTTGTAAACAGTAATCATGTTCAAATGCATATGTTCATTAATGAATCATTGGATGTTTTTGCAAACAAAACACAATTGTAAAGAAAAGACAAACAGTTTTTGCACTTTCGAAGGGATATCTTTGTATTGACTTCGAGTAAGTATTTTGTACAAAGGAGACAAACATTCTAGTGAGAGAATGGTGCCATGAAACAAGGAAAATTTTATACAAAGAAAGACAGCTATGTGTGATAGTCCCATGGGGTTCCTATTCTGCTATAGCCTTCGTATCCCTGAGCATTTTTTCTATTTGTCGCTTCGTCCAAAGATGATTGACTTGATCAGAAACTCTGAGTTTGTCAGTGGAAGTCAAAGGTCGTCCATAAAGTGATCTGATGGGACATAATCATACACTTTAATTCCCTAACTTTTGCCTGGACCGCCCTTTCGGGTTTTCAGTCCAACGGGAAACCCTTTTTTGTCCAAGTCGCCCTTTCGGGTTTTCAACTTGTCGGGAGTACAGTTTTTTTTTTATCCCTAATTTTTTTCCGAACCCTTTTGGTTCGTTGGGATGCCCTTGTTTTACCTAGGTATGTCAACCTAGCGGGTCTCTTATGCGTAGTATCTTTTGACTATGTCTGCGTTCGCAGGGTGTGGCAGGTCATCACCGTCCATGGTGGTTAAGATCATTGCCCCACCCAAAAATATGTTTTTGATTACAAATGGTCCTTCATAGGTAGGAGTCCATTTGCCCCTGGAATCACTATGTGGCAAGATGATACATTTGATCACTAAATCCACAACTTGATATGTTTGGCGTCTGAATTTCTTGTTGAAAGCCTTGATCATCCGTTTTTGATACATTTGACCATGGCAAACGGCAGTAAGTCTCTTCTCATCAATTAAGTTCAGTTGATCAAGTCGAGTTTGGATCCAATCGTCGTTTTTCAAACATGCATCCTTCATAATTCTCAGAGAGGGGATCTGAACCTCAATGGGTAAAACAACTTCCATGCCATATACCAAAGAATAAGGTGTTGCCCCGATTGATGTGCGAGCCGTGGTACGATACCCGTGGAGAGCGAATGGTAACATCTCGTGCCAGTCTTTGTATGTGACTGACATCTTTTGTGTGATCTTTTTAATGTTCTTATTTGCAGCTTCGACAGCACCATTCATCTTTGGCCGATAAGGGGAATAACTATGATGTTGAATCTTGAATTGCTCGCATAGGGCGGTGATCATAGTATTGTTAAGATTTGTACCATTGTTAGTGATGATCCTTTCCGGGATGCCGTACCGGCAAATGAGATTTTGCTTGATGAAGCGGGCAACAACATTCTTGGTAACAGATGCGAAGGAAGCTGCTTCAACCCACTTTGTAAAGTAGTCAATGGCCACTAGGATGAAGCGGTGTCCATTGGAGGCTGTCGGCTTGATCTCTCCAATCATATCAATTCCCCACATAGCAAAGGGCCAAGGAGCCGTCAATACATTCAGAGGAACCGGAGGCACGTGTACCCTGTCAGCATAAATTTGACACTTATGACAGGTCCGAGAGTGTTGATAGCAATATTCTTCCTTGGTGGACCAATAATAGCCTGCCCGTAGGATTTTCTTTGCCATCGTATGCCCACTGGAGTGGGTGCCAAAAGTATCTTCGTGTAATTCAGCCATGATCTTTTCTGCCTCAATCTTATCCATACACCGAAGCAGAATGGAGTCATGATTGCGTTTGTACAGGATGCCATTATTAAGGAAGAATTTGGCAGAGAATCTCCTTAAGAACTTCTTATCGTTGATTGAGGCTCCTTCTGGGTATTCTTGAGCCACGAGATACCTCTTGACTTCATGAAACCAAGGCTGGTCCATTACTTCTTCAGTATTGATCTCGTGACAGTGTGTTGGTTCATCCATTTGTTCGATGGTGATCTGGGGAGCCTCGTTGTCCCAATTAAGTTTGAACATAGATGACATTGTAGCTAGAGCATCGGCTAGCTGATTTTCTTCTCGCGGGAAATGCTCAAAGGTAATCTTCTCAAAATGTGGTAGCAATGACAAAACATGTTCTTTGCAAGGGATAAGGTTTGGGTGCTTAGTGTCCCACTCTCCTTTGATATGATTGATGACCAAAGTTGAATCTCCAAACACGTCTATGAATTTGATTCCCAAGTCTATGGCAGCTCTAAGACCGAAGATGCATGCTCCGTACTCCGCCATGTTATTCGTATAGTTGAAGCAAAGTTTGGCCGTGAAGGGAGTATGACACCCTTCTGGAGATATGAGCACGGCGCCGATACCATTACCAAGTGCATTGGATGCTCCGTCAAAGAACAGGGTCCATCGGGATCCTTGTTCAGGTCCGTCATATGGCCTGATTTCTTCATGGTTGTCTAATGTCATGATGTCTTCATCCGGGAACTCAAACTTCATGGACTGATAATCTTCTACAGCCTGGTGAGCAAGGTGATCAGATAATACACTGCCCTTTATAGATTTTTGGGTAGTATATTGTATGTCGTATTCTGTTAGGATCATCTGCCATCTAGCTATTCTCCCAGAAAGAGTAGGCTTGTCGAAGATATATTTTATCGGATCCATCTTAGATATCAACAAGGTAGTATGAGTCAGTGTTGAACCCCAAAATTTGCCCTCCCTTTTTCACAAGAAAATCACGACCCTAGGGTTTTCTCTGATTTTAAAGATCGGCTCAGGAATCGATCAAACAGATTTTTCTTTGGCAGTAAATCAAGAATCAGGTTTTCTCTCGCATTTCTCAGAAGAAATTGAATCCTCAGAAATTCAGTTAACGGTTACATTGTTTTCACGCTTGTTCAAGTTTACTGGTTGTTTCTCAAGGCCTGATTATCTGGGATAAGAACTGAGACTCTTATTTGGAATATTAAAGCATATGTTTGTTAATGGAACGAAACGTTTGTTTGTTAATGGAATGCTTGCTTGCTTATTGGAATACACAACGCGTGTGTTGATTGGAATGTTGTCGCAAGTTAAGAGAGTGCAGAGTTTTTAAAGATTACTTGGATTTTAAGTTATCTGTATTGGAAATGCTGGAATGCCGTTTCAGTTTATTTTTAATCGGGAATCTTAAATATAAAAGTGAAGAGGCAAAGGGAAAAATTGAAAGATATTTGACAGTAGAAATATTCTTTTGGATAAAGACTTTTATTCATTTCAAATGTTGTTACAAAATTTATTTGAATATTGTAAGTTTACAACTTATAGTATTTAAGATAATATTTGTTTAAAATAAATGAAAAATAAATCTAAGCCTAATCTCCTAAGCTTCAAGTGCTCCCATGCTCAAGATCTTTGGCTTCTACTGCTTCCGCTATCATCCAATTGGTACTCACCTGCAAAAGACAGAGGAAAAGAAAATTAGTACAAGAATTTTCAAATGAAAAGAAGGTCATCATTAAAGTTTGTCGGCCGGAATCAGAATGCTATTTGTTCATCATGTTTCTATTATTCTCTTTGCAAATCACAAGAAGATCGCTCTTCTTAGTTCACAAAGAGAAAAGTAAAAGATAAAAAATGCAAGCATACAATTGGTTCAAATGCAAAAACATAGGCATTGCAAAGGCAAACCAAGGCGCCAAATTCCAAACTGAATACCAAGCTGCAATAACCAAGCATTGCAAGCACAACAAAACTATGCCAAACTGAATACAAAATGCAGTAACCAAACTAAATGAAAAACTGTCAAACATAGGCAAGTTGCAAGGCAAACCAAGGCGCCAAAAATTCAAAACTGTCAAACATAAGCAAACTGAGTTACAAAGCAACTGTCAAGTACAGAAAAGTACACAATGCAGCAGGTAATACAATGCAGAGGAAAACCAAATTACAAGCCAAAGAGGCTTGTAATAGCCATCATCACTTTCCAGCCTAGACAAACTTTTCAGAAAAATATAATAAACAAAGCAAAAGTGCTTATTGGAGAGAGAGAAAGAGAGGACCTTTAGTGAAAAGTTTTGCAATTTGGCTAAAGCTGGCTGTCTCAAGTTATCAAAGACAAGAAGAGCAAAAGGATATAAAATCTATCTAACTGCATAAACAAGAGGAAAGAGAAAATACTTAGCCAAAAACTTGCACAGTTTGCAAACGGGCAAGCCTGCAGAAAATCATACAAGTTCAACAAGCTACAAACTAAACACAGCCTTGCCAAACTTGCAATTCCAACTGCAAATCAAACAAACTACAAAACCCTCAAACCTGCAAACAACCTGCAATTCCAACTGCAAATCAAACAAACTACAAAACCCCTCAAACCTGTAAACAACCTGCAGTTCCAACTGCAAAAACAAAAAAACTGCAAGTTCGCTCAGACCTGCATAACAGCAAGCCAAACTTGCCAAACCTGCAAACAGTTCCATACTGCAAACCTGCAAGCCTGCAGTAAACACCACAACCAAGCTAATTCCAAAACAACCTGCCATCATACCAACAAAACTACAAGCTACAGCAAAACCTGCTTGCCAAACCTGCATTTCAAACTGCAAAACCTGCTTGCCAAGCCTGCATTTCAAGCTGCAAAACCACAAGCCTAGCAAAAATCGTCAAAACCCAAACTACAAACTACAAACAAGCTTGCCAAAAAACTGCAAACCACGAAAAACTAACAAACTTGTGAAGACTGTCAAACCAAACCCTCAATAAACAGGGTTTCAGAAGTTTATAGCAAACTTCATCATCAACCAACAATCACATTCATCATCAACACATTCAAAAGCCAAATCAGTTTCAGATTTTTATTCATCATCAACAAAGAGAAAGGAAGAGATTCAGAAGCAAAGCATAGTTTCAGAATCAAGTTCATCATCAACAAGAAACAAAAACAAGCAAAGTTTTCAGAGATTCTTCATCATTAAACATCATATTCAAAAACAACAGAGTTTCTAAAAGCTTCAACAACAAAGTTTCAGAATTTCTGTCAACAATCAAGCAAGAAACAAGTTTTCAGAATCACTCATCATCAAACAACATTCAAGAGAAAGAGGAAGAGGAAGAGTTTCAAAAACAGAGGCAACAAATTTTCAGAATCTATCATCATCAACAAAGAGAAAGGAAGAGTTTCAGAAGCAAGCAAGTTTTCAGAATAATCATCATCATCAAACGGCCATCAAAGATTCAAAATTCAGGGACAAAGACAAAATACCATAAGTGTGTTCATCTTATCTTCCTCCGCTCCGGCCTCCAAGGAGCGCCTCCGTCTCACGTCTCTCTCCCTCCATTTTCTGCCCAGAAAAACGCCAAGGTACAATTTCTTTTCCTCAAACTTTTGTTGCATCTCACACATAAATATCAAAGGATTAAAATGAAGTAACATGCAAGCAAGAATGAAATAAATGAACACAACTGTAAAGATCCTAAAAAGAAAATTGTACCGTTTAGTCAAACGTAGGATCGTTGCAAGGAGAGTGAGAGAGTGAGGTGGTGCAACCGGCGACCTAGGGCTCATGGAGGGAGTATCAAAGCATAGTGACTGAGAAAGATGAAAACGGAGAAGAAGAACAAAAGGGGCGCCGCTGCAAAGCCAAACAACAAACCCTAATGAACGGACCCCTAAGCCAAAAACATTGTACAATTTCACGTTGGGCCTGACTCGCCCCAAACAAATGCCCTTAAGCCCAGCGTTTTTCTAGCCTACACCCCCTCTTTATTTCTGACTTGTTCTTCTTCTTTTGTTCATTTGGGCCAACCACAAACAAACTAAGCCCATCCCTTTTTAACTTAATTTCTTTTCTTTCATTTTAAACCAATACTCTTTCAATTATTTTTCATTCTAAATGATTTATTTTTGTTAATAATAAGAAAAAAATAATAGATTAAATTTTATTTGGATTTTCTCAATATAGTTTTCTTTAATATTTGTTACATAATAAAAATACAAAAAATACTATAATCTTTGTTTAATTAATCTTTTCTTTTAAACTTTTCTTTACATAATTCCTAAAAAAAAACATAAGAAAATAATAATATAATACTTAATCTTTTTTAGAATAGATTTTTATTTATTTATTTTCTAAGTTAATAAATACATGCATCTCATAATTTATTGATTTTCCTTTTAATTTGTTATGATTGAATTGTGACAGTTCGATCTGGTTGTAACACATAATATTTGGACATTATTATTATTATGAGACTCATCCCCATTTGTAAATAATTGTACCCCCATCCCCGGATACTTTTTTGTAATAACTTAGACTTTAAATTCCCGCAATTTATTGCTTTCAATATACTGTATAGTAATTAGGGTTTGTATGCGAAGATCTAAAATCAATCGCTAGATGACCTAATACAAGATCCAAATGCATGAAAATGACAAACACGATGCACACTTGCACCTCTAGGGTAACCTCACTCGTTGCTTCGAAAAATGCAATCATGTCCCTCGAGTATGTGACACTCTAGCAAATGCTCCTTTGATAAACAAAGATCATAGTTCCTCGATGACCCTCGATGTTGCCTTCGATAAAACGATCTTGTCCCTTACAAAATTGCTAGAGCGTCTCACAAGTTACTTTCAATGATTGTATACGATGACCCGCACCTGTCCCGTTTAACATCCTAACACAAGGTTATTCACCAAATACAATGGTGAAATAACACTGTCAAAAGGGTTAAAAACATAAGAAAGATCTTTGAGTAAAATAGGGTAGACAACTCTTAGTTACTTGATCAAAAGCTTGCAAAACATCCTTGCTGTTTTCAAACACACCTCACAACACAATTCCAAATCAAACTTTCAAAACATTGAAATATCTTTTTAAAAAGACCCACACCTTTGTATATATTCAAACAAGAATCATTACAAAGGTTGCCTAGACAAGGCCTCTTTTTCAAAGCATTTTCAAAAACCACACAAAGCACCATTCCAAACAATTGAAAAGCAAAAGCAAGTGATCTAAAACAAGTAACTAAGAGCCCATGGATAACCATGGATGAAAAGGGTGCTTGCACCTTCCCTTTTCATAATCTACCCCCCGAACCCAAGAAAACATCTCAAAGGTCTTTTCTGTGCTTTTTGACCTTTCCTTTGGATAAAATAAAAAGTCGGTGGCGACTCTTGCTAAACCGAAACATTTGCGAACACAAACGCAAAACCTCAAGTCAATTCTCCCACCGTATCACAGAACTAGCGACTCTGCTAGGGAAGAATTCTAAAAGTGGGGTTACCTTAGGGTTTTAGATCACCTTTGCATGCTTATCTTGTTTTCCTTGATTGCTTTACATGTTGGGTTCCTTGTTTGGGTTTGTTTTAAATCCTACACCCGGATTTGGGGACACCTTTTAGGTAAGTAGCAATAAACTGTGAGGGAACTGTGTGGGGTATACCGACATGGTTGAAGTAGTGGCTACGTTAGTACGACATATTTGTGGGTACCGGTAGCCTTTGAGTCAATCAAAGAGAATATGAGGCCGCTGAGTGATGTCATAAAGCACTAACGAACTCTTAGAACATTACTTGACCATCTTGGCCTTATTAGGGGTAGTGAGATGACCGGCTTTGGTGCAGTCCGAAGTTGGTAGATACTCGATACTACACTCATTGAGGGTTGTTTTCTTGGAATATTTTGGTTGCCAGTAAAGTGGCTAAACTGAAACAATGAACACAGAAAATAATCCAGTGATATTGAGTTCCTTAGAACCCGGTTACTATTTATAGGACAGGTTGAGCCAACTAACTTCAAGAGGGTAGTTACCTACGAACCCCATGCGAGCCTAAACCTAAGGACTTGTCTGCTTTGTGTGAATATGATTACCTGTATATACACTTGCTTACTTTTGCATACTTGTACATGACATCATAACATCATACCATAGCATTTTTCAATAACCATTTCAAGGATCTCGAGGGTCTTTGATGCAGGGTCACGTTGAACCAGACGTCTACCAAAGGGCAAGAGGATTCATTTTCCTCTAAATAAATGTCGTTAAAGATCAAGTACAACAAATTGAATTGAGGGCTATGACCCACTTGACATGGTGAGCTTGATTCTCGTGGAAAGACATCCACTAATACAAAGTTCTCCAATCAAAAATGTTGATTGAAGTTCAACCTCTAACATTTTCTTGTGTTTACCCCGCGAGATTCTTAAAAACATGCATCCACATATCATGCATTGTATCATGACAGGTTTTCCCTTTCAAGTTTCCTTATTCTCCTACTGTTTATTTCAGTAGAGATGGCTCTAGAGAGGACTGTCGAAGATATCCATGTTCAAAATGCTCAACTTTAAGAAATGTTCTTGAACCTGTCCCAGGGGCAAGAAGAAGTGAAAGCTCTCCTCACAAGGGGCATGGTCCTAGGAAATCCAGGCGGCATCAGGAATGATCAGTTGGAAGGGATACAGATTGAGTTGGCAACAATGAAAATCCAGATGATGGGACAACTGGTGGGCCAGATGGCTCTCATTCAAGACCTGGCTCAAAGACAAGAGGAGCTCAGGGTCCTCATCAACAAACTGCTTCAAGATAACCAAGTGGGGAAAACAACTAGGGTTGAAGATCAAGTCATCATTCAACCTCCTTTGAGACAAGAAGACAAGGGAAAGGCTCCCCAGCTTGCTTCAGGGTCACAAGCCCAACAACAACCTCGCCAGCGTCAACGGGGTAATCGGCGTAAGCAAAATACATCTGGAAGACATTTCACTGAGACTGACATACCATTATCTCTAATACTGGAACGCTTGTTGGAGGTCAATCTGACTACTTTAAAGGATCCTCTTCGAAATCCCAATACCTCTGCTCCTGGCTATCACCCCGATGCATTTTGTGTATACCACTCTTATAGTCCTGGACATGACACCGACGACTGTTGGGCTTTGAAAAGCAAAATCCAAGATTTGATTGACAGAGGAATGCTGAAATTCATGCCGGATGGCGAGATGAAAATCTTCCGCTGAGGGTTCTCCACCTGAAATGACAAGTTCGAACTAAGAGACTTTTGTTTCATTTGAATTTTCAAGTTGTAATTTCTTTTGTTATTCAAACAATTATCTGTTGATGTCAAACTCTGTTTCATTAATGCATTGCATATGTTTATCTTGAATTCATCCATTTGTTTTCACTATTCTTGAATTATGATTCCTACTTTCTTTATGATATTTAACTCTTGTTAAAAGTTACAAGTCTTTAGAGGGAGGATGACGAAACAATACCATAATCTCATACAGTATGCTTTTGGGCAGACCTTGCTGACGATGTACAGGCATTTCTTTCAAATCCTAAACACTGGAGTTATAAGGAGGTTAATCCCTAGTTAACCCCTTCGAGCCAAAGAAGTAGAAGTTTTCTGTTTTAACACAAATTGAAACCTTTAATCAAAATCTGGGGCAGGGTAGTCTCTCAGTTAATTTAAAATGCGCGTTGAAGTTGCAAACTCTCAGTTCATAATACAACGAACGACATCAAAAACATTCCCTTGAAATCAAAAGACAATGATGGTTCCTTATCTCATAGGCGGTCATTATCTCTCAAAAAGAAAAAGCCCATTGGGTCAAAACCTACAAAGGAGACTTAAGAAAGTTGGGGCATCCCGCTGACTGTAATCTCAAAATAAGAACAGTCGGGCAAAAATTAGGGATAATGAATCAAAAGAAAGAGGTCGTTACAAATCCTCAACAACATGAAAAATGTTGCAAAAATGACTGCCTTCCAACAAATTCAACTTGTGTGGACCATCACCAAAACGTCGTTCCAAACTCGAAAAGAGTTCGACGCACAATTAACTGAGTTTAGGATTGAAGAACATTATGAAGAGCGGGTGGGTACAAATATACTTTGAGCCTTTATCTTTTGTTTCTTAAACCGTGAACCAAGCCACGTTACAACCCTTCAAAAGTCCTAATTGAAGCATGGGTTAGTTCAAAATCATACTGTTACAAAAGGTATCCTGACTCCTGTAAGGCTTGCTCTAAATCTTGTGTTGAATTTGTCTTATAAAAGTTTTCTGCCAAAAAATGCATTTTTCAGAAATTTCAAGACAAGCATGCACTTTGCATTATTTGAATATCGTTGTTTGCACATGGTTATTTGTTTGACAGTGAAGAAATTCACACAGTGAATGTTCGGAAGAACGAAAGCTCTCTCAGTGAATAAAATCACTTCAAGTGGGATGACACTCCCGTTGCAAAAATCTCCTATCAACAAAAGGGGACTTGGTTTGGTATTGTCCAGTAAACCTGGGGCAGTCCAGTCAAGATTTCAATAACTCTTTCAAAGCCCAGTAAACTTGGGGCAGTCCAGTCAAGATTTCAATAAAATCTCTCAATTGCAGATTAACATGGGGCATTGAGCGTCAATCTCATCTCCATCACTTGGGGCATTTAAACGTAAATCTTATCAAATGGTTACGGACAATCCAAGTTTCCTGGCAATGCCACAAACATCTGATACTAGGGGAAATGACGAATCTCTCCAAAGTCCTTCTGAAAAGGAATTCAAGCATCCTCGAGAAGTTCATCACCTCTCTAGCAGACCAATAGTCATGGGTTTATTTCCCCAACACTTGTTAAGGATTTATTCTCCAAAACAAAAAATACATTTCAACAACATTCATGACATATGCAGATTGATCAGCAGGAAAAGATTCCTTCATCACCTGTTGAAAGTTACGGTCGTCGAAGATCCCTTCATCACCTGTTGGAAGTTACGGTCGTCGAAGATTCTTTTATCACCTGTTGGAGTTACAGTCGTCAAAGATTCCTCCATCATCCGTTTGAGTCAAAGTTAATCCAAGACCCTCTCTGTTTTGGTCAGATCGACACTAAGATCTCCCTGATTCTTATGCCAGTGGAAGATATTCCGGGTTTTTGATATTTTAGATAAATCTCTTAGCGATTTATTATGATTTTCTTCACTATCAAAGATGAAAAATCCAACTCTTTTCTCCCTCGTCAGCTCAGGATTTATTTTCCCCAGCGAAAGGAAAGGTACAATCAAATTCAAGCGATAAAGCTTTTACTTCAGTTAAATTACGGACAAGTTCCTAAATCTCGGCAGAAACAACCCACCAGCAGAATAATGGACGAATAAAGCTCTTAAAATTCTGTTCCTCTCAAGAATGAAGATTATCATCCTTGAAACCTCAGAAGATTGGTATACTCTCAAGCTCCTGATACCGTTAACAGAATGAAGATTCTCATTCTTGAAACCTCAGAAGATTGGTATACTCCCAACCTCCTGACCCAAACACCTGAATGAAGATTCTCATTCTTGCTTCCCTGGTAGATTGGCATACGCCCAACCTTCTGATATTCCTGACAGAATGAAGATTCTCATTCTCAAAGTGGCATATTACCTGAATTACTGATATTCCCAACAGAATGAAGATTCTCATTCTCAAAGTGGCATATTACTTGAATTACTGATATTCCCAACAGAATGAAGATTCTCATTCTCAAAGTGGCATATTACCTGAATTACTGATATTCCCGACAGAATGAAGATTCTCATTCTCAAAGTGGTATATAACCTGACCTCCTGATATTCCCGACAGAATGAAGATTCTCATTCTCAAAGTGGTATATGACTTGAATCCCCGATACTCCCGACAAAATGAAGATTCTCATTCTCAAAGTGGTGTACGACTTAACTTCTGAACTTCTTCCAAACTGGAATAAGCTTTTCCCAGAATCCCGAGCTTGTTCTCCAGCAGGATAGCTACTCTCCAGCAGTATAGCTATTCCCCACAGAGTTTTTACTCCTCGACAAAATCAAGATTCTTATCCTTAATTCTCAAGTGAAGTTGCCAGAGCTTCAATTACCCTCAGCATAAATTTGTCATCCCCTGCAGATCGAAGATTCTCGTTCTTGGCTCCTCGATACAAATTCCCCTAGCAGAATGAAGATTCTCATTCTCAGTTCCCCATAGAGTTTTCAGATATCCCCCGGCGAAGTTTTCCTCAAAACAGGAATCCCCAGTAGATTGGCATACAACCAAAACTCCTGACCTTCCCCAGCAGTATAACTTCTCCCCACAGAGGTTGTCAAAAAGCTTGAAGACACACATACTCTTCAACAGTGGTCCCAGGACTTCTCATTCTCAAATGATCAAAGGATTTTCAATCCCCAACAGCAGTCAAGGATTTATTTTCCCCGACAGCGGTCAAAGATTTTATTATCTCCAGCTATCCAGGATTTATCTTCCTCAGCAAGACGGCTAATCAACTTACATGCGCATTCATTGCATTCATATATCATAAACATTGACATAACACATATATTGCATCATACATTTCATACAACATAACTTTATGTTTCAGCTAATATTCTACCCTTTTCAGGATAAGATCAGCGAGCTTCAAACTCCATAATCATGAAAAACAGCTTACGGATGCTTCCCAACATGGATGTTGATCTATCGCTTGTTCAGATTCAACTTTTGAAAACAGTTTACGGATTCTCCAAACACGGATGCTAATCTATCGCTTATTCAGGCCCCCAGCTCAGAGACGTTCCAAACATGGATACCCTTCTGATACTCATTCTTTCACCTACAACATACATTTCAACAAATATTCTTGGATGGCATCTTTAAGCCCATCTCCGACAAGATTCTGTCACATACCCAAATGGCATCTTTAAGCCCATTCCCTCAACTATGCTTTGACGAGTGAAAATTTAGGGGCACTCTAGTGTCCAATCATCTTTTACCTTCGAGTCGTGAACGGCGAACTCGCCAATCAGACTCTTCAAGTTCAAGAATATTGAACAGGGGCAACTGTTGTACCCCAAAATTTGCCCTCCCTTTTTCACAAGAAAATCACGACCCTGGGGTTTTCTCTGATTTTTAAAGATCGGCTCAGGAATCGATCAAACAGATTTTTCTTTGGCAGTAAATCAAGAATCAGGTTTTCTCTCGCATTTCTCAGAAGAAATTGAATCCTCAGAAATTCAGTTAACTGTTACATTGTTTTCACGCTTGTTCAAGTTTACTGGTTGTTTCTAAAGGCCTGATTATCTGGGATAAGAACTGAGACTCTTATTTGGAATATTAAAGTATTTGTTTGTTAATGGAACGAAACGTTTATTTGTTAATGGAATGCTTGCTTGCTTATTGGAATACACAACGCGTGTGTTGATTGGAATGTTGTCGTAAGTTATGAGAGTGCAGAGTTTTTAAACATTACTTGGATTTTAAGTTATCTGCATTGGAAATGCTGGAATGCCGTTTCAGTTTATTTTTAATCGGGAATCTTAAATATAAAAGTGAAGAGGCAAAGGGAAAAATTGAAAGATATTTGACAGTAGAAATATTCTTTTGGATAAAGACTTTTATTCATTTCAAATGTTGTTACAAAATTTATTTGAATATTGTAAGTTTACAACTTATAGTATTTAAGATAATATTTGTTTACAATAAATGAAAAATAAATCTAAGCCTAATCTCCTAAGCTTCAAGTGCTCCCATGCTCAAGATCTTTGGCTTCTACTGCTTCCGCTATCATCCAATTGGTACTCACCTGCAAAAGACAGAGGAAAAGAAAATTAGTACAAGAATTTTCAAATGAAAAGAAAGAAAGGAAGGTCATCATTAAAGTTTGCCGGCCGGAATCAAAATGCTATTTGTTCATCATGTTTCTATTATTCTCTTTGCAAATCACAAGAAGATCGCTCTTCTTGGTTCACAAAGAGAAAAGTAAAAGATAAAAAATGCAAGCATACAATTTGTTCAAATGCAAAAACATAGGCATTGCAAAGGCAAACCAAGGTGCCAAATTCCAAACTTAATACCAAGCTGCAATAACCAAGCATTGCAAGCACAACAAAACTATGCCAAACTGAATACAAAATGCAGTAACCAAACTAAATGAAAAACTGTCAAACATAGGCAAGTTGCAAGGCAAACCAAGGCGCCAAAAATTCAAAATTGTCAAACATAAGCAAACTGAGTTACAAAGCAACTGTCAAGTACAGAAAAGTACACAATGCAGCAGGTAATACAATACAGAGGAAAACCAAATTACAAGCCAAAGAGGCTTGTAATAGCCATCATCACTTTCCAGCCTAGACAAACTTTTCAGAAAAATATAATAAACAAAGCAAAAGTGCTTATTGGAGAGAGAGAGAGAGAGAGAGAAAGAGAGGACCTTTAGTGAAAAGTTTTGCAGTTTGGCTAAAGCAGGTTGTCTCAAGTCATCAAAGACAAGAAGAGCAAAAGGATATAAAATCTATCTAACTGCATAAACAAGAGGAAAGAGAAAATACTTAGCCAAAAACTTGCACAGTTTGCAAACGGGCAAGCCTGCAGAAAATCATACAAGTTCAACAAGCTACAAACTAAACACAGCCTTGCCAAACTTGCAGTTCCAACTGCAAATCAAACAAACTACAAAACCCTCAAACATGCAAACAACCTGCAGTTCCAACTACAAATCAAACAAACTATAAAACCCTCAAACCTGCAAACAACCTGCAGTTCCAACTGCAAAAACAAACAAACTGCAAGTTCGCTCAGACCTGCATAACAGCAAGCCAAACTTGCCAAACCTGCAAACAGTTCCATACTGCAAAACTGCAAGCCTGCAGTAAACACCACAACCAAGCTAATTCCAAAACAACCTGCCATCATACCAACAAAACTGCAAGCTACAGCAAAACCTGCTTGCCAATCCTGCATTTAAAACTGCAAAACCTGCTAGCCAAACCTGCTTGCCAAGCCTGCATTTCAAGCTGCAAAACCTGCTAGCCAAACCTGCTTGCCAAGCATGCAGTTCAAACTGCAAAACCACAAGCCTAGCAAAAATTGTCAAAACCCAAACTACAAACTGCAAACAAGCTTGCCAAAAAACTGCAAACCACGAAAAACCAACAAACTTGTGAAGACCGTCAAACCAAACCCTCAACAAACAGGGTTTCAGAAGTTTATAGCAAACTTCATCATTAACCAACAATCACATTCATCATCAACACATTCAAAAGCCAAATCAGTTTCATATTTTTATTCATCATCAACAAAGAGAAAGGAAGAGATTCAGAAGCAAGGCATAGTTTCAGAATCAAGTTCATCATCAACAAGAAACAAAAACAAGCAAAGTTTTCAGAGATTCTTCATCATTAAACATAATATTCAAAAACAACAGAATTTCTAAAAGCTTCAACAACAAAGTTTCAGAATTTCTGTCAACAATCAAGCAAGAAACAAGTTTTCAGTATCACTCATCATCAAACAACATTCAAGAGAAAGAGGAAGAGGAAGAGTTTCAAAAACAGAGGCAACAAGTTTTCAGAATCTATCATCATTAACAAAGAGAAAGGAAGAGTTTCAGAAGCAAGCAAGTTTTCAGAATAATCATCATCATCAAACAGCCATCAAAGCTTCAAAAGCCAAGGACAAAGACAAAATACCAGAAGCGCGTTCATCTCATCTTCCTCCGCTCCGGCCTCCAAGGAGCGCCTCCGTCTCACGTCTCTCTCCCTCCATTTTCTGCCCAGAAAAACGCCAAGGTACAATTTCTTTTCCTCAAACTTTCGCTGCATCTCACACATAAATATCAAAGGATTAAAACGAAGTAACATGCAAGCAAGAATCAAACAAATGAACATAACTGTAAAGACCCTAAAAAGAAAATCGTACCGTTTAGTCAAACGTAGGATCGTTGCAAGGAGAGTGAGAGAGTGAGGTGGCGCAACCGGCGACCTAGGGCTCATGGAGGGAGTATCAAAGCATCGTGACTGAGAAAGATGAAAATGGAGAAGAAGAACAAAAGGGGCGCCGCTGCAAAGCCAAACAAAAAACCCAAATGAAGGGACCCCTAAGCCAAAAACATTGTACAATTTCACATTGGGCCTGACTCGCCCCAAACAAATTCCCTTAAGCCCGACGTTTTTCTTGCCTACACCCCCTCTTTCTTTCTGACTTGTTCTTCTTCTTTTGTTCATTTGGGCCAACCACAAACAAACTAAGCCCACCCTTTTTTAACTTAATTTATTTTCTTTCATTTTAAACCAATACTCTTTCAATTATTTTTATTCTAAATGATTTATTTTTGTTAATAATAAGAAACAAATAATAGATTAAATTTTATTTGGATTTTCTCAATATAGTTTTCTTTAATATTTGTTACATAATAAAAATACAAAAAATACTAGAATCTTTGTTTAATTAATCTTTTCTTTTAAACTTTTCTTTACATAATTCCTAAAAAAAACATAAGAAAATAATAATATAATACTTAATCTTTTTTAGAATAGATTTTTATTTATTTATTTTCTAAGTTAATAAATACATGCATCTCATAATTTATTGATTTTCCTTTTAATTTGTTATGATTGAATTGTGACAGTTCGATCTGGTTGTAACACATAATATTTGGACATTATTATTCTTATGAGACTCATCCCCATTTGTAAATAATTGTACCCCCATCCCAGGATACTTTTTTGTAATAACTTAGACTTTAAATTCCCTCAATTTATTGCTTTCAATATACTGTATAGTAATTAGGGTTTGTATGCGAAGATCTAAAATCAATCGCTAGATGACCTAATACAAGATCCAAATGCATGAAAATGACAAACACGATGCACACTTGCACCTCTAGGGTAACCTCACTTGTTGCTTCGGAAAATTCAATCATGTCCCTCGAGTATGAGACACTCTAGCAAATGCTCCTTCGATAAACAAAGATCGTAGTCCCTCGATGACCCTCGATGTTGCCTTCGATAAAACGATCTCGTCCCTTACAAAATTGCTAGAGCGTCTCACAAGTTGCTTTTAATGATTGTATACGATGACCCGCGCCTGTCCCGTTTAACATCCTAACATAAGGTTATTCACCAAATACAATGGTGAAATAACATTGTCAAAAGGGTTAAAAACATAAGAAAGATCTTTGAGTAAAATAGGGTAGACAACTTTTAGTTACTTGATCAAAAGCTTGCAAAACATCCTTGCTATTTTCAAACACACCTCACAACACAATTCCAAATCAAACTTTCAAAACATTGAAATATCTTTTAAAAAAGACACACACCTCTGTATATATTCAAACAAGAATTATTACAAATGTTTCCTAGACAAGGCCTCTTTTCCAAAGCATTTTCAAAAACCACACAAAGCACCATTCCAAACAATTGAAAAGCAAAAGCAAGTGATCTAAAACAAGTAACTAAGAGCCCATGGATAACCATGGATGAAAAGGGTGCTTGCACCTTCCCTTTTCATAATCTATCCCCTGAACCCAAGAAAACATCTCAAAGGTCTTTCCTGTGCTTTTTGACCTTTCCTTTGGATAAAATAAAAAGCCGGTGGCGACTCTTGCTAAACTGAAACATTTGCAAACACAAACGCAAAACCTCAAGTCAGTTCTCCCACCGTATCACAGTCAGCATATACTGTCTTAGTCGGCGAGCAGCCCATACTAGAGTGCAACAAGTTTTCTCGAGCAGTGAATATCTGGTTTCACAGTCGGTAAACTTTTTGCTTAAGTAATAAATAGCATGCTCTTTTCGGCCAAACTCGTCATGCTGCCCCAATACACACCCCATTAAGTTTTCTAAAACAGTCAGATACATGATCAATGGTCTCCCTTCGACTGGTGGTAACAATACAGGAGCCTCTTGTAAATACTCTTTGATCTTGTCGAAGGAAACTTGGCATTCATCATTCCATCTGACTACCTGATCTTTCTTCAATAGTTTGAAGATTGGCTCACAAGTAGCAGCTAGGTGAGAAATGAATCTGGCAATATAGTTCAGGCGTCCCAAGAATCCTCTGACTTCCTTCTCAATACGAGGAGCAGGCATTTCTTGTATTACTTTAACCTTGGCAGGATCAACCTCGATACCCTTGTTACTGACAATAAAACCTAAGAGTTTACCGGACCGTACTCCAAATGTGCACTTGTTTGGATTCAACCTCAGCTTATACTCCTTCAATCTCTCAAACAACTTTTGTAAGTGATCAAGGTGTTCTTCCTTGGTTTGTGATCGGGCTATCATATCGTCTACGTAGACCTCTATTTCATGGTGTATCATATCATGAAACAAAGCTATCATGGCGCGCTGATAGGTGGCCCCAGCATTCTTCAGTCCGAATGGAATCACTTTGTAGCAGAATGTCCCCCACTGTGTGACAAATGTAGTTTTCTCCATGTCCTTAGGTGCCATTCTGATTTGGTTGTAACCTGAGAATTCGTCCATGAAGAAAAACACCTTGTGTTGGGTTATATTGTCAACCAAGATATCTATGTGGGGAAGTGGAAAATCATCTTTAGGGTTGGCCCTATTCAAATCTCTATAGTCCATGCACATTCGTACTTTGCCGTCCTTTTTAGGCACAGGAACAATGTTAGCAACCCATTGGGGATAGGAAGTGACAGCTAAGAATCCAGCATTGAATTGTTTCATGACTTCCGCTTTGATCTTCTCTGACATGTCAGGTCTCATGCGGCGGACTTTTTATTTCACTGGTGGACAGTCTTCTCTTGTTGGCAGGCGATGTACTACGATGTCTGTATCAAGTCCCAGCATGTCTTCGTATGACCAGGCAAAGATCTCAACATAATCATGTAGCAGCTGAATCAGACGCTCTTTGACACTGGCCTCTAGATCGGCACCTACTTTGACCTCTTTTCTATTCTCCTCGGTACCCAAGTTGATTGTATCCACCGGTTCCTCATGAGGTTGAATAGCTCTTTCCTCTTGTTGTAGTAGCCTGGCCAGTTCCCCTAGTACTTCATAATCTTCTTCACCTTCGTCTTCGGCTTGGTAGATTAGATTTTCAGAGTCACTAAAGGCCATAGAAGTATCGTTACCCATGGGATCCGGGATGGAGGGGTACCTGCATTTGTGAGTGTGGTGTGTGTAAGGGTATAGCCATCTTTTAAAAGGGAAATAAATGTAAAAGAAAAACAATGAGCACAAAACTTTGTATGCAAAACGTCTGTGATTCATTGAATGTCATATGAAGATGAAATGACAACCCTTACAAATGGACCATTGTGCCTCGGGCAAGACACGAGGTTTTAAAATATGTGAATTGTTTGTGAATATTACAAATCCAACAGAAATGTAGAAGATAAATTACTAAGGGACGAAAGTTATCGGAATAAAGTCTCTGGATTCCCAATTACGAAGTCCTCCATTGATAGTAGGAAAGATCCAATCCTCCAAGCTGCAATCCTCTTCACCTTCTTCTACTGCATTGACCTCTCGGTTGCTAATCTTCAAGGGTGGCCCTCCAGCACGGGCGCGGCACACAGCTTTCTGAGTACTTGAAGTGAACCCTAAACCAAACTTGTCAGATTTATACGGAATGTATGGAAACTACCCCCAGATGGTGCATCCTCCTTACTCAACTATAGCTTTGGCGTCCTTCAGCGATGACATCTGAAGTGGAGGTTTTGTAATTTCGGGAATCTGGGACACAGTCTTGGTTACTGCTACCTCTTGGGGAACCTCTTCGAAATGCTGAAAAGGAGTTTCAATGAACTCGCCATCTAATTCCACATACCTAAAGGAATTAAGGTGGCTAATCATATATTCTTCCTCTCCGTGGACAGTGATAATCTTTCCATGGACCGGATATTTCAGCATCTGGTGCAGCGTAGAGGTGACAGCACCGGCATTATGGATCCAGCACCGTCCTAGCAGACAGGAGTAAGAGGGGCGGATGTCCATTACATAGAAAGTTGAGTTGAAAGTCTGAGTCCCCATCTTTATGGGGATGTCCACCTCCCCGTGGACCATCCTCTTCGAGCCATCAAATGCTCTTACAACTATGTTACTGGGTTTCAGTGTCAATCCTTCACAATCCAATCTGTCGAGAGCTTTCTTTGGTAAAATGTTCAAAGATGAGCCGGTGTCCACCAAGACATGGGCCAAAGTTGTTCCTCTACATTCCACAGAGACATGCAATGCCCCGTTGTGCTTTCTTCCCTTCGGTGTCAGATCAGCATCCGAGAAGCCTAGGCCGTTATCCGCTGTCAGACTGGCCACACAATCTTGAAATTGGTCAGCAGACGTCTCTTGAGGCACATGGGTTGTCTTCAGAAACTTCACCAGGGCTTTCACATGTGCCTCGGAGCACAATAACAATGCTAGCATGGAGATTTTGGAGGGAGACTGCCCCAACTGTTCAACTACGTCGTAGTCACTCTTCTTTATTATTCTCAGGATCTCTTCCATTTCCTTCTTAGAAGCTTCGAGAATAATCAGTGATTGAGCCTTCTTCCGGACAGGCTCTTCTTGAATACTTTTTCCTGGTGTTTCAGCAGCGGGAGTGTTGGTAGGGATATCAGCAGGGGTTGTGTTGTTTTTGTCATCAGGAGAACTTGCAGATATGATTATTGGTACATAGGTAACCTTTGGAACAACCACGGGTCCAAAAATTGCCTTTGGGGGGGCAATTTCTGGAGAAAAGATTCTACCACTACGGGTAATCTTACTAGTTCCGGCAATATTGCTAATGTCGGAGTCTTCTTCTTCGGAGCTTATCTCTTCGGCGGCCAGCCCATCTTGTTTGATGCCATGGTAATAAATGTCCCCACCGTAATTCCACGGTACGGCCTTGTCTGATTCATATGGGACTGGCCCAGGCATTGTGATTATAAGAGGAGTAGCTTTCGGGACCAATGTAATTCTAACAGTTTTTTTGGAAACCCTGGAAGAATTGGCGGATATGGTAATGATTGAAATGTCTTCAACAGAAACAGGTGAAACAAGAGTACATTCAAACAGAATCTCTTTGTTGTCTATCAAGCATTGAATGCCTACTTTCAACAAAGGGCAATCAGTTGGTGAGGATAAGCAAAGACGGCAGTCTTCATTATAGCCCGGGAATACACCAGCTTTCAACAAGTTTATCTTAACGATTGGGAGCGGAGTCAAGAGTTCATCAACTGTGGTAACAAACAAATGTTCTTCGATAGCATTGGTGTTGTGACCATGCCTGGGCATAGGAGCGGAAATGACGTTTGGTTTCTCGGGCGCATCAAACTCAATCTCTTTTGCATCTATAAGGTCTTGAATTTTGTTTTTCAGGGCCCAACAGTTGTTAGTGTCATGACCCGGACTTTCAAAATGATAGGCGCATCTGGCATTTGGGTGATAATGAGGGGACGCAGTGTTGGGATTTTTTGGAGCTTCCTTCAGAGTTACTAGATTGGTCTTTAATAACTGTGGCAAGATTTGAGACAGAGTCATGTTTATCCGAGTAAACTATCTTACCGGCCTTTCTGTTCTTGGTTGATTAATCCTTTGTTGGGTAGGTTCGGACTTAGAGATCATGACAGCCCCTACCGTTGGACGGTGTTTAGTTCTCCCTTGGTTTCTTGGCAGGTAAACAACAGATACTTCCTTCTTCCCAGTGAAAGGCTTTCTCACAGCTGTAGAGGCAGATGAATCGTTCTGAATCTTTCCACTTTTTATGCCAGTTTCCACCCTCTCTCCGGTCAGTATTAACTCAGTGAATCCTGCGGATGAGCTTCCGATTAAATGGTTGAAGAAAGGACCTGATAAAGTGCCTAAGAACATATCCACCAATTCCCTTTCAGACAGAGGGGATTGGACACTCCCAGCTAGATCTCTCCATTTCTGCGTGTAATCTTTGAAACCCTCATTGGAAACCATATCCCTACTCTGAAGTTGAGTACGGGTAGGCGCCAAATCTGTATTATATTGATACTGCTTATAGAAATATGCGGCAAGATCTTCCCAGTTATGGACATCGGCCCTTTCCAATTGATAAAACCAATCGAGTTGTGTTCCAAATAGACTATCCTGGAAAAAGTGCACCCACAAGTCTTTATCAGCGGAGTGTGGTAGGATCTTTCTCACATACGATCGGAGGTGCATCTTAGGGCATGACACCCCATCATATTTGGCAAACAACGGCACTTTGAACTTTGGTGGGATCACAATTCCTGACACTAGTCTCAATTCTTCAAAGTCTAGACCTGGTACCCTTTGTATTTCCATAGCGTTCAAGTGTTCTTCAAGATGTCTATATTTATCATCAGCTGGCGGATACTGTTCTTCGGAGTAGTCTTCCTCTTCTTCCTCTTCTTCAGATTCTGACGGAACCGCTGTTTCCTTTCCTTTTCCTTCATCAGAGGTTGATGCGAAATTCAAAATTCCTCTAGTCTGTCCCTGAAACCTTCTCCCCATAATTATAACATCGGTTGGTTTTTTATCTTTCTTCTTTTTCTCTTTGGCCAACAGGGTCTTCAACTCCTCTTGTCCTTTGGCCAGGGTTATGAGTAATTGTTGAAACTGCGTGTTTTGAGATTGAAGATCTTTGACTGTCTGTTCGAGATCCATCTTACTGAAATAAACAGCAGAGAGATGAGGGAACTTGTCGCAAAAGACCTGTTTATGTTATGATGAATGATATGTGCATATGTAATGTTTTCAAGGATTTTTAAAGATTCAAGTTCGTTTTGGACAAAAAAGGAACACACGTTATATAAGGTAGAGTTTGAGTACATCAATGCCCCTTGGGCAAAATAATACAACACTCTAAGATAAAAAAAGTAGTGCGCATCCTCTTCGATGCAATGTAGGCATTTAGAGTCTGCTCTTCACGAAGTAGCTTAGTGAGTTCTGAAACCTTCTTCTCGCTTGCGTAGAATTGGGCTTCGAAAGTATCACGTTCCCCTTTGAGCTGTATCCAATCCATTTGTAAGTCTTCAAGAGATGTGGGCATGTCAGAATGTAGGACAGTGTATGGAACTTCTCCCTCCTTAACAGGCCCAATGATCGTCGGGAGAATGGAAGGATAAGGCATCATAAGACTTTGAGCGCGAGTTCGTACCCACTTGAGGTAAGGCTCAAGAGGGATGGAATTCTTGTGTCCCAAAGTCTTGCTATCCACCTTGTTTAGTGTCTTCCAAGCTCGGATGAACCTCTGGCGAAGACCTTGATCGTCGTTGTCGTAGTCGAATATCAAGCCTTGAATCAGCAACTCGTGCGGGCCATCCCTTTGGGCATAACCAAATTGTCTTATAGCTAAGCATGGGTTGTAGGTGATGCCTCCCCTAATGCCAAGTAGAGGGACATTAGGAGATTCCCCACAACGGTCAACAATGATAACATTCTCTTTGGATCGGGAACACCAATGAATATCTGAATGTTTGAGCATCATTAACCTTTGTGACCACCTTAAACCTTGCTCATTCCTTAAGACTGATTGGGGAAGATGAGAAATAAACCATCTCTCCAGGAGAGGAGTTCAACACATAAGGACACCTCTCTTCCTCATTGTACGAGTGTGAAAAGAGTGTAGGATATCTCCAAGCAATGTAGGCACCGGATTGCGTGACATGAAGATTTTGACGGCGCTCACATCTATGAGCTGGTCAGGATTGGGGAACAAGACCATCCCATAGATAAGAAGAGCCACAATTTCCTCAAAGGCTTGCAAGTCTAAGGAATTCCAACAGATTTGGGCTTTCTCAAACAAAAACCTTGCTAAGAAGCCTTTGACACCACTTCTAGTTTCCCAATGAGTTGTGACATCAGACGAGTGCAAGTGCAGAGCTTGAGCAATCTCTTCTGGCTTTGGGTCTCTTTCCGTACCATTGAAAGGTGGTTGGTTGAGAATGGGAATCCTCAAGAGCTGAGAAAATTCTTCCAAAGTAGGCACAAGCTGGTAGTCGGGAAATGTGAAGCAATAGTGCAAAGGATCAAAGAATTGAAAGAGCACCTTCATCATATCCTCATCTGTGTTGGAGGTAACCAAGTTGAGTAGGCGACCATGTCTCTCGGTAAAAGGAGAGCTTTCATGGATCTTTGAAGCTAGCTCCTTAAGTTGCGGAGGAATTCTTACAAGGTTGACTTGGATAGTTTTCCTGCGGAGTGAACCCATATCCTACAAAACAAGAACAAAGATGAATCTCCAAAAATCCTTGAAATGGTTAGTGGATGCATATGATGTTCATGATGTCCATGATGTTATGTACAAGCATGCATATACAAGCAAAGCAATCAAGTTCCTAGTTTAGGCTTGCATGGGGTTTTATAGGTAAGTACCCTCTTGAAGTTTAGTTGGCTCAACCTGTCCTAGCAATAGTAACCGGGTTCTAAGGAGCTCAATATCACTGGATTGTTTCCTTGTTCATTGTTTCAGCTCAAGCCTCTTTAATGGCGACCGAAATATTCCAAGAAACTAACCCTCAATGAGTGTAGTATCGAGTATCTACCAACTTCGGACTGCACCAAAGTCGATCATCTCGCTACGCCCTAAAGGCCAAGTTGGTCAAGTAAAGGTTCTAAAAGTTCGTTAGTGCTTCGCGACATCACTCAGCGGCCCCGTATTCTCCTTGACTACTCAAGGGCTACCGGTACCCACAAATATGTCACACTAACATAGTTATTGCTTAGACCATGTCGGTATACCCCGCATAGTTTCCACAACGTATTTCTATTTACCTATAATGTATCCCAAAATCCGGGTAGAGGATTCAAACCCAAACAAAGAACCGTAATGTAAAGAAAACAAATCAAGCAATGTAAGCAAGTAAATGTGACCTAGCCCTAAGGTAACCCCACTTTTTTTCAAAAGTCCCCAGCAGAGTCGCCAGTTCTGTGGTACGGTGGAAAAACTGACTTGAGGGTTTGCGTTTGTGTTTGCAAATGTTGCGGTTTAGCAAGAGTCGCCACCGACTTTTCTTTTATCCAAAAGGAAAGGTGAAAAAGTACAGGAAAGACCTTTGAGGTGTTTTCTTGAGTTCGGGGGGTAGATTATGAAAAGGGAAGGTATTAACACCCTTTTCATCCATGGTTTTCCATGGGCTCTTAGTTACTTGCTAGATCAACTTGCTTTCGTTTGTTTGAAAATGTGCTTGGTGTGTTTTTTGAAAGTATTTTGTAAAAGAGGTCATTCGTTTAGGCAATCTTTGTAATGATTCTTGTTCGTAAGAATGTACACAAAGATGTTTGTCTTTTTGAAAATGTTTTCAATGTTTGTAAAATGTTTTGGAAATGTGTGTATTTTCGAAAATAGCAAGGATAGTTGTTTGGAAATAGAGCAAGTAACTAGAAGCAATCTACCTACTCAAATGTCTTTTTTATGCATTTTCTATTCCTTTGACATTGTCGTCTTACCATTGATTTGGTAAGCAACCCTATCTTTGGAGTTTAATGGGACGGGCGCGGGTCATCGTATAACCATGATTAGCAATGTTGCAAAGTATCTTAGCATTTCGAGGGACTAAGATCATTTTGTAAGGAAACTTGGAATAGCGTCATCGAGGGATTATGATCTTTTGATTTTGTTTGTTTTACCAAGATACTTTGCATGCGTAACATGGCTATTTTTGTGTAAGGCAACAAAGTGGAGAAACCCTAAGGGTGTTTATGTGCAAGTGTGTTTGATTGCATGCATGATTTTATCTTGAATTAGGATTTTCTATTTCATTGATTTTATCTTGCCATACATATCCTAATCACTAGCATTTACACTTGAAAGCGATAAAATGCGGAAATGTAAAGTCCTACGCTATTACAATATTTAGGGGGTGGGGTACAAATTTATGAATGGGGAGTACCAGCGAGAAAAATAAAGAAAATAACAAGGGGAAGAAAGAAAGAAAAAAGAAAAGGGTCAGCGTGCTGCTGAGAGGAAGTCAGAAGTTCTGACCCTGGCCTGCTGCAGAATAGCAACATGTTAGTGAAAATGTATAGGTCATAAGTTATGACCCTGGTACGCTGCAAGACAGAAACCTGTTAGTGAAAATGTATGGGGTCAGAAGTTCTGACCCTGGTACGCTGCAAGACAGAAACCTGTTAGTGAAAATGTATGGGGTCAGAAGTTCTGACCCTGCTGGGAACACAATAATTTTCAGAAGTTCTGATATTACTAATGACAAAACAGGTCCCAGAAGTGCTGGCGTCAATGTCAGAACTTGGTCTCCCTCTGTGCTAGTCAGAACATCTGCAATTTGGTTATTTCTCCACAAAACAGAAGACATGCCTAAGACAGTTTCAGCAGGTGCCATAGTGCTTCAGAAATGAGGGAAATCAGAATCAAAAATCAGAGGCAAGTATGCCTTTGCTAATCCTAACTCTGAGTTTCAGTTTCATCAAGGCATTTCTGAACTGATTCATTCTCTACTTAAGCATGCAGAGGCGTAAAAAATCTCAGAACATGTACAACATCATAAGCATGATATCTACATTGTGTTTTTTGAGCATGCAAATCTGGTGATGCTTAAGCAGTGTGGTGAGAGTTAGCAGGTGCTTACCTTGCCGCTGGACGAAATTCTGTGAACTGGAATTAGCCTTAACTCTGATGATGTTCTGAACAGGTTCTTTGAAAGGATGGATGGAGGGTATATGGTTGGGTCAAAAACTGTACGTGTGTTTCTTAGTCAAGAAATACTTTGAGAGCAAATGGGGTTTGAAAGCAGGAGATTCAAAGTTAATGGTCTGTATGTTGTGTTTACAGTTTTTGAAACTCTGGGAATTTTGGGCAGAGATTCAAGGTGTTTTCTTGTTAAAACTTTCTGTTTCTTTTCAGCAATTTTTCTGAACTTGGACCCGGGTTTTTCAATGGACAATGGTGTTCTATTTATAGGCAAAGCTTTGTGGGTTTTTAAAATGTTAAGTGGCGCCCAATATCATGCACTAGATGCTGACTTACTCTTGAAGAAAGTTCATAAAAAGTTGTGATGATTGACAGCTTTTAGCCTAGGCTGGGTTAGTAAGCGTGGATTAAGGAAAAGTGACACCCGTGAGCAAAAAGCAGCGCATGAACCCATACCTAAATCTGCACAAGGGCGTTGCTATGCTACACGTGGAGAGACCCTTTGGACAAATACTCATAAGTGGTTGTGAGCATTAATGAGCATTAAATGGTGATGAGATTTGTCAAAATCAGAAATCCTGTAATGAGGGATTTTGCATCATTGCCTAAATCTAGGCCAAGAGTTCCATTTCAACATAGTCTTGAACAATGCACCCAAGTTATGATCTTGGCATTTTGTTGTCTCAGCAAGTTTTGAGGGATCCTTAGGCTTTCCAGCATGTTTTATAATCTTTTGTTCTTACCTTAGCAGATTCTGGCTGTACTTGCGTAACTGCTGAAGAGCCACATTCTGACTGAATGTTATGTGTTGAGCTAAGTTTGCAACTTTTGACTGAGCTGGCGTAGCTGCTGAAGAGCCATATTCTGAATAAATGTTATATGCTGAGCTAAGCTTGCAACTTCTGACTGAAGGTTATGTGCTGAGCTAAGGTTGCATCTTCTGACTGCTCCTGCCTGGAGGTTGGTTCAGAAGTTCTGAAGTGTCATTTTTCTTAAATACTTTAGAAAAATTCTAAGTATTTAGAATTTAACTTTTTCAAGGTAAAATTTGACTTTTGAGCTTCTTGATGAAACAAACTTCATATTTCAACATGTCTTAATGAAATATGATTTTTGTGTTTTGGTTCTGATCCAAAAACCAAAGTTTGACTTTTCAGCGTGCAAATGACCATTTTGCCCTTGGGAGTGATCTTCATAAAAAATTTATAGCTCAAAGCTTGGAAGTAAACCTAAGGATCCAGGGTGATTTCTGGAGAAAAATGAGAGGGAAAATTTTGGGGTACAACAGTCGGCGAGCAGCCCATGGAAAAGCGCAACAAGTTTTCTCGAGTAGTGAGTATCGTGTCTCACAGCCGGTAAACTTTTTGCTAAGGTAATATATTGCGTGCTCTTTTCAACCAGACTCGTCATGCTACCCCAGCACACACAACATTGAATTGTCTAGCACTATTAAGTACAATATCAAAGGTCTTCCTTCAACCGGAGGCATCAGAATTGGCGGTTCTTGAAGGTATTCTTTGATCCTTTCGAAGGCAGTCTGGCCTTCGCCATTCATCTTTACCACTTGATCTTTCTTCAGAAGCTTGAAGATAGGCTCACAAGTGGCAGTTAGATGTGAAATGAATCTGGAGATATAATTTAGGCGTCCCAAGAAACCTCTAACTTCCTTCTCTGTACGGGGAGTCGGCATCTCTTGTATGGATTTTACCTTTGTGGGGTCTACCTGAATACCTTTGTCACTGACGATGAAACCCATAAGCTTACCAGACCTTACCCCGAAGGTGCACTTGTTCGGATTCAACCTCAGCTTGTATGTCTTTAACCTGTCGAACAACTTTTGTAGATGATCAAGATGTTCCTCTTTGGTTTGAGATTTGGCTATCATGTCATCAACATAAACCTCGATCTCATGGTGAATCATATCGTGGAACAAACGACCATGTCTCGCTGATAAGTTGCCCCAGCATTCTTCAACCCAAAAGGCATCACCTTGTAACAGAAAGTCCCCCACCGTGTGATGAAGGTTGTTTTTTCCATATCTTCAGGAGCCATCTTAATCTGTTTATAGCCAGAGAAACCATCCATGAAGGAGAAGATTTTGTGCTACGCGGTGTTGTTAACCAGAACATCAATGTGGGGAAGCGGGAAGTCATCCTTGGGGCTTGCCCTGTTCAGGTATTTGTAATCCACACACATTCGTACCTTTCCGTCCTTCTTAGGTACTAGAACGACGTTAGCAACCCACTGCAGATAGGAGGTGACAACAAAGAACCCTGCGTCGAACTGCTTCATGACCTCTGCCTTGATTTTCTCTGACATTTCAGGGTGCATACGGCAGACCTTCTGTTTAACTGGAGGATAATCCTCTTTAGTTGGCAGACGGTGCACCACGTTATCAGTGTCCAAATCAGGCATGTCTTTATATGACCAGGCAAAGATCTCGATGTAGTCGTGCAACATCTGTATCAGTCGATGTTTGATCTTAGTCTACAGATTTGCGCCTATCTTGACTTCTTTTATGTCCATCTTTGTTCCCAAGTTTATTGTCTCAACTGGCTCTTCATGAGGTTGTGTATCCCTCTCTTCCTGTTGTAATAGTCTAGTAAGTTCTCCAGGCACCTCACAATCGTCCTCACCTTCGTCCTCGTCTTGGTTGATTGGATTTTCGAAGTCATAACTGGAAATAGCAGGATCGTTATCAATGGGATCCAGAGTGGATATGGATCTGCAGTTTGATACGTGAGTGTGTGTAAGAGCATAGCTGTATTGATAAAGTAAAGGCAGAAAAGAAAAACAGAGAGCGTAAAATTTGTATGCAAAGAACGTCCAATGCTTCATTGATGATATATGAGATGACATATAATAACCCTCACAAATAGAAACATTGTGCCTCGGGTAATACACAAGGCCATAAAGTTTAAATTGTTCATTACAAACTCAGAAAACAAGTAAGACAATTACTACGGAATAAAAGAAACTGGTATAAAATCTTTGGCTGTCCAATTACTCGGTCCACCGTTGGTAGTCGGGTAAATCCAGCTGTCAATATCAAAGTCTTCCTCACTGTCTTCAATAGCATTGACCCCTTGATTGTTGATCGTAGGGGAGATCCTCCAACTCGGGCGCGCCGAACAACCCTTTGAGCCCCTGAAGTAAAGCCCAAACCAAATTTGTTAGTTTTGTGAATAAACTCAGTAAGTTATCCCCAATTGGTATTCCTACCTTCCTTAACTACTGCTTTGGCGTCCTTGAGAGAAGCCATCTTCAGAGGGGGTTTGGTGTTGGTGGTAGTCTCGGTTGACGCCAAAATCTGGGGAACCTCTTCAAAGTTTTGACAAGGAGTCTCTATGAATTCTCCGTCCATCTCTACATACCTGAATAAGTTCAGGTGACTCACCATATACTCCTCTTCGCCATGCACAATGACAATCTTCCCCTTTACCGGATATTTCAGCATTTGATGCAGCGTAGAAGTAACATCCTCAGCTTCATAAATCCAAGGAAGACCCAACAAACAGGAGTACGATGGCTTGATGTCCATCACGTAGAAGGTGGACTCAAAGGTCTGAGAGCCTACCTTTATAGGGATGTCCACCTCCTCATGCACCATTCTTTTCGACCCGTCAAAAGCCCTTACCACAATGTTACTGGGCTTTAGGGTCAAGCCTTCACAATCTAGTCGATCGAGAGCCTTCTTAGGCAGGACATTCATTGAAGACCCAGTATCCACCAGAACATGAGCCATAGGGGTGCCCCTGCATTCGATCGAGACATGCAGAGCATCGTTATGCTTCCTCCCTTTTGGTGTCAAGTCGGCATCTGAAAAACCCAGCCCATTGTCAGCAGTCAAGCTGGCTACACAGTCTTTGAATTGATCGGCTAAGGTTTCTTGCGGCACATGCGCAATCTTGAGGAATACAATTAAAGCCTTCGCATGGGCCTCAGAACATAACAGCAAAGACAACATTGATATCTTCGAAGGGGTCTACCCCAGCTGCTCGACCACATTGTAGTCGCTCTTTTTAATTATTTTTAAAATATCTTCTATCTCTTGTTTAGAGGATTCCACAATTATTTTTCTAGGTGCCTCTGTCCGGGCAGGCTCACCTATGACTTCTTTTCCTCGGGTCCTAGATGATTCGGCGACAGGGGTAACAATTGGAGTAAGAACAGGAGTAGTAGTTGAAGTATCAGTAGAAACAGCAGACGAAATAACAACAGGCTTAGTGACAGTCTTAGGGGAGATCTCAGGAGAGAAAACCCTTCCACTTCTAGTAATCTTGCTGGTCCCGATAATGTTACCGACATTGGGATCAGATTCTTCGGTCTTCAAGTCCTGTTTAATGCCATGATAGTAAACATCAGCGCCATAATGCCAAGGGACAACTTTGTCCGAGGCGTACGGGACAGGACCAGGACAAGTGATTATTAATGGAGCGATTCTCGTGGTGGGTGTAATCCTAATAGGCCTTCCCGAGGAGGCCTTGGAAGGACTGGCGGAAATGGTTATAATAGCAATATCTTCACACAGAACAGTTGGAATCAAAGTCTTTTCGAACAAAATTTCTCTGTTGTCCATCAGGCGTTGGACACCTGTTTTCAGCAAATAGAAACCAGAAGGCAGGGATGAACATATGTGGCAACCTTCATCACAACCCGGAAATAAACCGGCCAATAACAAATTCTTCTTAACAGTCATAAGAGGAGTAGAAACTTCATCAACTGAGGTGACGAACAGATCGGTATCAACGACGTTAACTCCATGGTTGTTCTTAGGCATGGGAGCAGTTATGACATTGATCTTCTCCGGAGCATCGAACTCAATCTCCTTGGCTTCAATCAGATCTTGTACTTTGTTTCTTAGAGCCCAACATTCATTTGTATCGTGACCAGGACTCTCAGAATGATAGGCGCACCGAGCATTCAGATTGTACCGAGGAGAGGAGGTATTAGGATTCTTGGGAGCCTCTTTCAAAGTTGCCAAGTTAGATCTTAGAAGACGGGGTAGAACCTCTGTCAATGTCATGTTAATCCGAGTAAACTTCCTTTGTGGTATTTCTACCCTTTGCTGATTGTTTCGTTGTGGGGTAGTCACAGGCCTAGGTATCATCACAACACCTATTGTTGAACGGTAGTTCGTTCGGCTTTGACCTCTTGGGCTATAAATGACACTGACCTCCTTCTTAGCCGCGAAGGGCTTCTTTGCTGAACTTGACGGGGTATCTTTATATATTTTACCGCTCTGGATCCCAGCTTCTACCCTTTCTCTAGTTAATATTAGCTCAGTAAAACCAGCCGATGAGCTACCGATCAAATGGTTGAAGAATGGACCAGACAGCATCCCAAGAAACATATCGACCAACTCCCTATCAGACAAAGGGGATTGGACTCTTCCAGCCAAATCTCTCCACTTCTGTGCATAGTCCTTAAAGCCTTCGCCTGCACCCATGGCCAAACTCTGAAGTTGAGTACAGGTAGGGGCAAGGTCGGCGTTGTATTGATACTGCTTATAAAAAGCAGCGGCCAAATCCTCCCAGTTTTGGACATTGGTTCCCTCTAATTGGTAGAACCATTCAAGTTGAGTCCCTAACAGGTTGTCTTGAAAGAAGTGAACCCACAAGTTCCTATCAGCAATGTGAGGCTGGATCTTCCTCACATAGGAACGGAGATAAAGCTTGGGACAAGACACCCCATCATACTTTACGAAAACCGAGGCTTTAAATTTTTGTGGGATGACTACCCCGGACACCAATCCCAGCTCTTCAAAATCTAGCCCTGGTATTCTCTGGATCTCCATAGCGCTTAACCGATCCTCTAACTGCTTGTACCTATCCTCAGTGGGAGGATACTTCTCATCATTGTAGTCTGTATCATTGTCAGAGACTTCAGGACTATGGTTCTCCTCCCTTGTCTCTCTCTCTCTCTCTCTCTCTCTCTCTCTCTCTCTCTTGATTTTACCCTTCTTTAGACAAGGAGGTCAGATCGACTGGTTGCTTTAGCGCCCCCTAAATCTTCTGCCCATATTGATGGCACCAGCGAGCTTCTTCTTCTTCTTCTTCTTCTTCTTCTCTTTCAGGATGAGGGCCTTCAGATCCTCCTGTCCTTTCGCCAGAGTTATGAACATCTGTTGAAATTGGGCATTCTGTGCCTGAAGATCTTTGATGCTTTGTTCAGAAGACAATTTTGCTGAAATAAACAGCGAAGGAGATGAGAAACCTGTAATGGTACCTGCTTATGCAATGTTATGGATGATATGCGTATGAAATGATTTCAAGGAAATTAGAGATTCAAATTTGCTTTTGACAAAAAAGGAAACACACGTTATATTAATAAATTAAAGCTTGAGTACATCAATGCCTCTTTGGGAAAAATAAATACAAAAACTCTAAGATAAAAAGGTAGTACGCATCCTCTTTGGTGCTATGTAGGCATTTAGAATCCTCTCCTCATGAAGTTGCTTAGTGAGTTCCAAAACCTTCTTCTCGCTAGCGTAGAATTGGGTTTTGAAAGTATCTCGCTCCCTCTTGAGTTGTATCCAATCTCTTTGTAAGTCTTCAAGAGAGGTGGGCATGTCAGGATGTAGGATAGTGTATGGAACATCTTCTTCTATAACAGGCTCCATGATTACCAGGAGAATGAAGGGATAAGGCATCATAAGACTCTGAGCACGAGTTCGTACCCATTTGAGGTAAGGCTCAAGAGCGATGGAGTTCTTGTGCCCCAATGTCTTGCTATCTACCTTGTTCAACATCCCCCAAGCTCGGATAAACCTCTGGCGAAGACCTTGATTGTCGTTCTCATAGTCAAATGCCAAACCTTGAATGAGCATCTCATGAGGGGTTTGAATTGGGTTTTCCTTTCTTGACAAACTTTCGTCTTTAAGCATTGTTTGTTAAACAACGCTTCTGGATATTGCTTCTAAGTAATGCTTCTAATTAAGTTATGAAAACATAAACTATTAGGCATATGCAAAAGTAAAGAACACGTGATATATCCTGGTTCACTTGAGAAACCCCCAAGCTAGTCCAGTCCACCCTACCAAGGTGATTTCCCCTTGAAAGGACTTAATCCATTATAACCAATCTGATTACAATCACACGGGAAAATGTCAATAACTAACATCCAATGATGCGTCTAGGGATCCAAACTGGATATAACGTTCATTGACCCAATATAATTTGATCCCTCAGAATCTCCTACCAGGATTTCCTTCCAATGATATCCATCAGTGATCTAACAAGGTTGACCTTCACTCAGTCCCCTTTGAGATATGACTACCATTAACCTAAAAGAATCCACTACCAGGATTTCATAATGACCTTCAGTCACTATCTTCTTGAGCATAAACTTTCACTCAGCCTCTCAAGGTATCATCAAACAACTGTTTGATTTACATTTGCTTACAATAAAATGCTTTTAACAAGACGAATGTAAACAGAATTTAAGCATACATCAGAAGATCCTAATACACACTAAAAATATTTCATTGTATTATAGCATCAATGTGTGGTCTTCTTTTCTTCAAGTAGCTTCTTCATGGATAACAACCCAAAGCACTTGAATCATTGAAGTCTTCTTCTTCATAAGCTTCTGGAAGCTTTGTTGATCTTGATGAAGTAAAGAGAAGAACTTCTTCATCTTGATTCACCTTAGAACATTCTGGACAGCAACCCTTGTTTTATTTTCTTCAATGATCACTTTAGAGCACAACATTTATGTTGTGGATTTGTAATTGGAGCTTTCATGATCATCTTCATTATCTTTTGCAGCTTAGCAAGGTTTGTGCAGTATATGAAATTAAGCACATTGTGAATCAATGATTTCATTGTAATCATTATCAACATGATTGAAGAATCATTTTGATAACAGTTATTCTTGTTGTTGTTATAGTGGTTGATAGCTTTTTGGTTGTGTTCCAATAATGACAGTTTTCATTTTAACATTGAACACCAACAACATTTTAAACACATGATTCTTTTCTTATATAGCCAAGCAAAATAGATTCGTTGTCTATTTGAAAAAGAGTTGTTACAAATAGTACTGCTACATCCTTTTCTCTCCCATAATTCAAGCTAGTGGAGAGGTAGTGGAATAAGGATTTTTAGTACTGTGTACTATTGTATCATGTTAACGTTATATTCTTTCCTCCCGCACTTCAGAGGATTCTGCGAGCATGAGTTTAGAAGCGGGAACATAACATAAGGTCTTCAGAACTTCAAGTCTTCAGAACTGCGTCTTCAGAGTCTTCAGCACTTGGTTGTGAGAACCCATTGTAGAGAACCTTGGATCATAAGAGCTTCAAGTCTTCAGAGTCTTAAGATCTGCATCTTTATAGTCTTCAGCACTTGGTCTTGAGAAACCGTTGTAGTGAACCTTAGATCAGAAGAGCTTCAAGTCTTCAGAGTCTTAAGAACCTGCGTCTTTAGAATCTTTAGCACTTGGTTCTTTAAGAATCCTTTTATGAACCTTGTTATTAAAAACATAAGTCTTCAGCATCTGGACTTCAGTAGAAACTTTGTCTTCAGATCTTTTAACTTTGTCTTCTTGAAAGATGTTGTCTTTTTAGAAACTAAGTTTTTAGCATCTGGACTTCAGTAGAAACTTTGTCTTCAAATCTCCTAACTTTGTTTCTTTGGAACACAATGTCTTTAGAAACTTGATTCTTTAGCATATGGACTTTAAGTTGAGCTTTGAGTCTTCAGATCTTCTAACTTTGTGTCTTTGGAACAAATTGTCTTTAGAAACTTGAGTCTTTAGCATCTGGACTTAAGTAGAAACTTTTGTCTTCAGATCTTCTGAGTGTTTCTTTAGAACTTATTATCTTTAGCAACATAAGTCTTCAACATCTGAACTTAAGTAACAACTTCCGTCTTCAGATCTTCTGACTAGTTTCTTTAGACAAACATCAGAGCTTACACTTCAGAGCCTTCTGGAGTGTCTTTCTACTATTCAACAGAACTTGTGTAGCGCATAAGTGAAACTAATTCTCTTTTAATGTCTTGGCCACGCCATCCATCAGAAGCAGAACCTATTTGTTAAGGACTTAACAATAACAAATATTAGAGTATCAAAATTGTTCATACAAACATACTCATTTGTTATCATCAAAACTCATATAATATTGTAGAACCAAATCTTGTTCTTACAATACTTTGGTCGAGTCCCTCAAACGAGACTTTAAGTTGAGTCTGACTGACGAGACTCAATGTAACATCCAATTTCCCTTAAGAATAATTATATCAATATACATGAAATATATCAGAGCCTACACAATGGGATGTCACATAATTCAAAATTTCATGAAGTTTCAAATCACTTTATTACTCCATTTATTCATAATAATTAATTCACTTCCATGACATAAAGACTCAACAATAATAAAACCACCAACTGTGGTCCATCATAAGTGTAAAATTATGATATTTAACAAATAAAAAAAATACAAAAGTATAACAAATTCTCAAATCCTGTATTACGTATCAGAGCGACTCCTAAGACTCAATCAGGTAACACTCTCTTCAGCACTACTCGGGTACCTGATTATCTGTACTTCCGAAGAGCACAGACACGACAACACAAAAAGGGTGAGAATTACATTCAATAAATATACAGTGAATATCACATTCTAAGGAGTAGCAATTCACACAAATTCACACATCACATAACACTTCGTAACACAATCTATCATTCACATCATACAACATCAATTCAATAATAATGCAATTAAATGAGACCAACATCAACTCAATACATATGGTGCCATCAGGGCATAAGCCCCCAACATAGTGCAATTGGGAAACAACAGGGTGTAAGCCCTCAACATAACGCCATTACAGGCCAACAACAGGGCATAAGCCCTCACCAATGAATGCACGCACCATCAATCATGCAACAACATAAATTATGCAACCACAAGGCATAAGCCTTCGAAAATGCGCCAATTTAGGCCACCAAGATCATCATCATCACGCCACATACATCATAGTATCCACGATTCATCATAGTGCACATAACATCCTAACCGATCTCATAAGAATCTAACTCTACCTTATCCTAAGTATTGGAAATAAACATCCCTTTTCTCATTTTATTCCACCTAAATGTAGTTCATTTCTCTATCTATCCAATGCTTCAAACAGCGCATCAATCGAGGTTCTAACTCAAGTTATGGCATTTTAAAGAAAATTTGTACGGTCATTCGAATATGCCATTTGTCGCTCAGCGACATCCTCTGTCTCCTGGAAACGCTGCCTTCACGCCACCCTTCTCACGGTGATGCTGGAAGCGACACATTATAGAAACATTCATCTTTTCACCTCTTTCATCGCTCCCTCATTCACCTGGCGAAACTCCATCGCCCAGCGACACATCCTTGGTCGCCCGACGATCCTGCGCGAATATGGTTTTCCTGTTGTGATTTCCTGCATAAACCAATCCGATTTTCACCCATTTTAGGCATTTCTAACATCCAAATTTTGGTCTAAAAGTAGTATTTTATACACAACAATCTATAGACTTCATATACTTCATCGATCTAATATCCTGTAACAATTTTCCACATCTAAATCCTCATTGTTCATCATCTTTCTAAACCTATAATTTCTATATTGGGGTTTTCATGTGGTAACTTCACAATAGCAACAATACTCAGCAACGATTACAACATTAACATCACAAGATTCACAGTTTCATATAGAATCATATAGAAACAACATCAATCAACCAAAAAAGAGATTCATACAGCAATTATACAAAACCAGAGAGGGAAAGGGACCCTCACAACCCTCTCATGTTATAATCACCATTTAGAGAACTCATTCACCCCTCTTATCTTAGTTTGAAGCTTTGATCCTTTAAAATTTATGGAATCCTTCTCGCCCTAGATCTTCCCTTCTCTTCCCTTCTCTCGTTCCACGATCGTTTTGTTTTTCTCCTTCTGTTCTCACTTCCTTTTTTTTTCTAATAATAATCTCTAGACCCATAATACTTAATCCCAATTATACTCTCACTCAATTAAATAATTATTTAATAAAATAATATAAATTCTATTATTCTACTAAAATTCCATTTAATTATTATAAAATAATAATAACTCTATTATTTAATCCAAATAATACTAATAGGCCAATTATCTCTCTCACCCTTATGTTTCTATGCTTTTAGCCATACACCCCTATCATCTTAACTTTTATAGTTTCTAAAGTCTCTACTTCCTGCAATTTGTATCACAACACATCATAAAATTCACCAACGCATAAAATGCACCATATCATCGAATTATTTTAAATAAAATAATTCTAACTAAATCGGGGTGTTACACTCAAAGTCCCTCAGGTGAGACGTTTAGAGGAGCTTATCTAACGAGACTCTAAGTCCCCCGGAAGAGGCTTTTAGTTGAGTCTCTCGGACAAGACTATTGTCGAATCCATCAGGAGATACTTTAAGTTGAGCTTGTTTAACGAGAATCTAAGTCACTGTGGCGAAGCGTTTAAAGGGAGGCAGGGTCACAACAAAAGTTACTAAATGTGGTACTGGTGAAATACGTCCCATTATCTGAGACAATGATGCCTAGTAGCTCGAACCTGCACATGATTTTCCCCCAATAGAAACGGTGAGTTCTTTTCGCTTTAATTTTGGAGTCAACCTTCGTCTTTATCCACTTTCAGAAGTAGTCTACTCCCATAATAAGGAATTTCAATTTCCTGGGGGCCAGAGGGAATGAGTCTATAATGTCCACCTCCCACTAGTAAAAGCATTAAGTGATGTCATGGAGTGAAGGAGCTCAATTGGGGTGTGATGTAGAATAATGTGTCTTTGACATCTGTCACACTTCTTGACGAAGACCATGTTGTCCTTCATCAAGGTGGGCCACCTTCCCTTAGTATTTTGCGGGCGAGGGCTAGGTCGCCAATGTGGCAATTGCATGCTCCCCGGTGAACCTTAACGAGGACTAAGGCGGTTTCATGCTCCCCTAGGCATTGTAGCATTAAGGAGGCTTTTCCTATCTTGTAGAGTTTTCCCACCATAAGGGTATATTTAGAAGTATGCTTCCAAACCTTATTCGCCTCCCCTTCCTCCAGATGGAGTTTGTCCTCCTGCAGATATCACAATATAGGCGAAATCCAACTTAAGTTAATGGTGGTTTACAGGGTGTAGATATCTTTTGCCTCAATGTTAGGGGCGATTAGATTATCTTGTATCATTGTTCGATTGCACCCCACTGTCTCGTGCTTGCATGTTTAGAAAGAAGGCTTACTCTTAAGTTTTGTTCCCTGAGTATGTACTTTACTTAAAAGACTTGAAATGTGTTGATAAATCTTGTACCTTGTGGATATATTTTATGATTTAAGGCTCTTTTTCATGGTACTCCCCAAAGACTTGATTGGAAACCAGATGGGAATCACTTTTCGCCTTTAGTCATGAAGCACCATTTCTAGGGCGAGGACCATACCAGCCATGAAAGCTAAATTCCCAATTTTCTGATAATAGGTCTCATCTCCTTTAAACAATTTGCTTACAAAATACACTGCATGATATGCCTTGTTCGTCTCTTGGACGAGTTATTAACTCATCACCTGATTTTTGACTAAAAGGTAGAGGAGCAGTGGTGACCCTGCATTTGGGAGAGAGAAAGGATATGCAATGATATGATAAAGGATTTAATTCTTGAGAACACCACATTGCATTCCCCAGTCCTTTGAACTTTTCCTTTTTTCAGGCGGAGAAGAAAAGTTCTCGCTTGCACAAGAGAGGAAATGAGATAAAGCGACAAGATGACCCGTTAAATGTTACTTCTTCGTTAATGGTAACTCTCTTCTTCTTGCCAACTTTCCATTTTTTGTGCCACTGGCTTTGTGGAGGGGTTGACGGCGAGGCATTAGCACACCACTATTGTGTATATCCATGGCATGTCAGATGGATCCCAGGATAACACACTGACGTTTCAAATGAGTTGGTCGACTAGCTCACACTTTTCTTCTTCAAAAAGAGAGGTGCATATATTTGTCACTTGATGATCTGAAGGACCTATTTGTACTTCTTCTAGGTCCTCTACGGGCATGACGACCAGTTTGGGATCCCGACTATTTGTGTCTGCTTCCATCGCTTCGAAAAGTGAGATGGCCTCAAAGGCGATTTCTTCCCTTCCCATCTCCAGTAACATTCTTGGACGCTTTGTTGGCCTCCTCGAATGGTCTCGACTCGCCCATTAGGTAGTACCTATTTTATGACTAGGTATTGGGTGGATAAAATCGCCCCTAATGCATTAATGACAAGTCTACCAAAGATGACATTATAGGGCGACAAAGCATCCACTATGAGGTAGTTGACCTCAATATCTTTGGAGTCTGCTCCCACGTTGCATGTTGTCTTTAGGGTTACGTGACCCCTTACTTACACATGTTCACCTAACAATCCTACTAATGAACCTTGGAACACCTTGATGTTATTGGGATCAAGTTGGAGTTTTTGGAAAGTGTTATAGAATAGGATGTCAACTGGGCTTTTAGGGTCTATCAAGACTTGCTTGATATTCCAGTTGTCGTGTTGCACAGTGATGACCATGGGGTCGTTATTGTTAGGGAGGATTATGATGGCATCATTGCTGGAAAAAGTGACATAGCTCTCTCTGGTCAACTTTGAAGTACCTTGGAGATATTACATTCGAAGTCAGCACCAACGTGACATATTTTCTACAGGGAGAGCTAGAACTCCCTTCGTTGGTGAAACTCTGGTAATGGTGTTAACCGTGGACTTTGGATCTTTGTTAGCCAATTTCAAGATGAACATCTTTTCTCACGTTTTAATTAGCCTGTTGACGTAAATTAGCATGCTTTAGAAAGGCGTAGATTAGCCTGTTGACTCTATCTCTGACTGAGAAATATATTTTCCTATATTTTCCATGACTAGGTGAATAAGAAGCGCTCGAGACGATATAATCCCTAACCACTGACGGCGTATGAAAGTCGCCTCAAATAGACATTTAAAATCTTCCTCCCTTAAAAGTCAATTTTACAAATATATTACTACATCAATAAATAAAATTAATCAATGTCTTTGACAAATTTATTTCATTTCTCAGTCTCCTAACAAAAACTTTAAAGAGACATTTATTTTTAAACTAAAATAAAAGAGTGTTATAAAATAAAAATAAAAAGTTTGTTTCTTCCTCTTTTCACTTTCTTTCCTATTAAGCTAAAGAAGACGGGCACTTCTTGGTTGACTTGAAACCACCTTATCTCTTTTTTTAAACCACAAATAATTGCCATCTCTTTCTTCTTTCTCTTCCTGTGTAACTCACACCTCATCTTTTATTGTTCCTCTTTTTTCATACCTTTTCAGTGATTCATATTCAACTATTTGTTTTTTCCATGAAGTCTTAAACCACCTCACTAAGTTTTGTTCTTCAAACAGGTACTAGTATTTACTTTACTAAACTTGTTTGTATTGTAATAATTTCAAAAGGGTAATGAAGTTACACTTGCAACAAAATGGTTTCATTCAAACAGAAAATGAAAATAGAGATTTGATAATTCACATGGAAACCATGTTACAAACTGTTGAACTTCCCTTCGTTTCACGTTGTTGTATATACAAAGTACCTCAAAAAATCCGAAAACTCAACCAAGAAGCCTATACTCCAACCATTCTTTCCATTGGTCCATTTCACTATGGAGACAAGAGGTTAGAATCAATGGAAGATCTCAAATTGAGGTACCTCAAGAGTTTCCTTGAAAGAACTCAAAAGGGTTTAGGAGATTGCATTCAATACATCAAAAAATCAGAAGAGATCATTAGGTCTTGTTACTCAGAAGCCGCTGAACAAACCAGTGATGATTTTGCTAAGATTATTTTAACCGATGCTTGTTTCATAATCGAGTATTTTCTTCGGTCGCTAGAGTGGCCACAAGAAGATCCTTTGTTATCCAAACCATGGTTGAGGTGTGATGTGAAGCTTGATCTCATATTACTTGAAAATCAGCTTCCTTGGTTTGTTCTTGAGGACTTGTTTAACCTGACAGAACCTAGTTGCTTCGAGGGTAAGGTTTCTTCGTTTTTCGATGTTGCTTTTCACTATTTTAGGGTCCATTTCCTGCAGATTGTATTGCCTAATGAAACAAGTAACAGCAAGTTCACTATCCAATACTTTCTTGAACACTATGAACAATATATAATGAAACCTGATCAAGTTAGTATGCAATTACATAACCTCACCGATCTGTTACGAGTGTTTTACTTGCCACCCGACATGTTACCGAAGAGGGAAAAACAAACGGTGAAACATCTATATAGCACGAGCCGGTTGATAGAATCCGGTGTAAAACTCAATGTTGGTCAAGATTACCAAAGTGTACTTGAGTTAAAATTCTCAAAGGGTGCGCTTACGATACCAAGATTCGAAGTTTGTCACTGGACTGAGACTCTTTTGAGGAACGTGGTTGCGTTCGAGCAATGCCATTATCCGTTTCAGACTTATGTAACGGATTACACGATTCTCTTGGATTTTCTGATTGATACAAGTCAGGATGTTGATAAACTTGTTGACAAGGGAATAATGATTAACACGTTGGGTGATAGCAATGCGGTTGCTAAAATGATTAACAATCTTTGTGTTAATGTTGTTCAGGAAAATATCAACAGCGATTATGTTTCGTTATGCAGAAAATTGAATTGCTTCTATGAGGACCCTTCTCATAAATATAAGGCAATTTTTATACATGACTACTTCAGCACTCCTTGGAAGATAACATCTTTTGTTGCTGCAATTGTTCTACTTTTGCTTACTCTAGTTCAAGCCATATGTTCTGTCATTTCATTGTTTTAGGTTTAATTCTTGTACTCTTCATTCTTCGATAATATTGTTGTTATCTTCAGCTTTTGATTTAATGTTCCACTGATATATAAAACAAACAACATTTGAGCAATGATGCCTTTCTGATGATGCATCAGTTCATGCACAAGCTTAACCTTTCAAGAAATTTGATACATATCAGATTGCATCTCTATTATCTTTTGTTTTCATCAAACTATGGAATCTTTAACATTAAACAACTGAAATTGTTGAGAAATGACACTGAAGCAACTAAAACTAGTGTAGATGCAGGGTGTATTGCAGATAGGGGATTAGTTTCCAAAACCAATACAATGAAATGTTGCTTTCTGTTTGCAGGTTGGAAGATATGGTTATGTAACATGCCTTAACCGAGGCCTTGGGAGTGAAATAGGGACTCCTAGTTGATTTGCTTATTGAAGCTAATGCATCTGGTTTTGTTGAATGTTAGAATTTAAATTATGCTCTTTCCACAATGGACACAATAGTTCAAGATTATATGTTACTTATGCACCACTTTGAGAAAGTGCTTGTCAACACAATGTTAAGACTCATAATTTGGTAGGATTGTTTGGCACTAGAACTTGATAGGAGAATGCACCAAATCAAGCTATTCAATCTTTTTGTACTGACTAGTGTTAATTTTTTTCCAAAAAAAATTGTAATAATAAAATGTAAAATAAATAAGTGAATTGGAGATTCGGGGTATTAATTCTCATATCTCTCACATGTTAAGTAAGCGCTCTACCATCTAAACTACATTCCCGTATATGATGATAGTGTTGTAAATAGTAGAATTACATGTAAATTTAGTTTCTCTGTTTTTATTTTATCCTTATTTTAAAAATTAATTATTTAGTCTCTTAATTTAATATTTTAAAGATTTTAGTCATCCATTTCATTTAAGTCTCATTTTTTTATGATGTGGCAGAATAATCGATGATATGGGTTAAGTGATATTAGTTAATTTACATGTCGTTGTATATTTAATATAAAATGATCATATTTAAATAAAAATACAAAATTGTAATAAATGGAAATGAAAATTAAGTAATCACATTTGTCATAGGCATAAACACTTATAAACATTTAGCTTATGTTTGAATATCTTAAAATAAACTGAACATAATATAAACAAATGAAATGGAATTGAGTGAAATAAAGATTTCATTTCATCGTTTTGATATTTTACGACTGATGAGAAGAAATATTATAGTAAATGACGAAATGAAATAGAATTAATATCACTTAAATTTGTTCCGCCTCATCTAATTTTAAATAATTTAAACAATAGAGTTTATTTTTATTCCATATGATATCATATCATATTTCATATATTCAAAAAATGCCTAAATTGATTTTCTTGTAGATGTTTGTCATCTCTAACCCAGAAATCAGATTTTCTTATCAAATCAACATAGACTTGGAGAGATAACGTTTACAAGAAGATGACATGTCATGTCTTCTGTATCTCCCTATCTTGACTATATAGTTGTTACCAAAGATTAAGGAATGGATTTATTGGCCGACCTACTTGGATCAGACTCAAAGAAGGCCTATACAAAATTTGAAAAGACCAGGGGATCTCATGCTCGATTCAACTTCCTCATAGGAGATTTGGACATACACATGTTTATCTGAATCATCGCGATACAAGAAAGACTTAATATTTGGTTAGTATAGTAACAAGTACGGACCAAGTTAGATGCTAATTTGGTCAGAGCTATTTGTTCAAGCTTGATTCATTCCAAGACTTTTGACGAGATTGTGGCGTGCATGATTGAGTTCGATGAAGAAATAATTGTTGTATTTATAATCTTGTTTATATTTAAATTGATATTGGCATGGAACATATTGTTGAATTTCAACGGCTTAAGTGAAGTTTTCCAATTCATTGTATTTGTTTATTTATTCAACAAATTCATATTTTAGAATCTAAAGACTTAAAAACACAATTCAAGAATTTTTTTTTTTAATTCAAGAATTTTTGAGAGATTTCAAGAGGTAGGGTATAAACTTAGCATATTCTCATTTTTTTTCTCTTTCTATAGCAGGTTGTTTCTTCTACATCTATATAATCTTAGCACCTCTTCTACCCCTTTATCAGAACCCTACTAGAAAGAGTTTATCCTATTTTGAATATTCTTCTCAAAAAAGTAGTTATAATGGAGTGTTTATTTAAGTACATACACATAGTACCCACTTAATATTAAAAAGAAAATGAATATCTTCATTCATGATGCTTTAGGAAAGTAAATTACAAACCATGGTTTGATTGGAAGAGAAAAAAAAGCATATTTATTATGGAGCCCACTTGGAAGATTGGCATGGACCATTCACCATTCATTCCAATTATCATAGAAATTACATATTAATTAATCAAATAAGTGCAAGCAAACTTCTATGAAAGTGCAGTAAACTCAAGTCTTGGTCAACTCAGTAATTTCCATTTCCTTCCTCCACTTGCCTTCATACATATATGATTATGATAATAAGAAACCAATGAATCAGATCAAAACATGGTTGGAGGGTTAGTTGGAGACAACATAGGATTGAATGAAGAGGTTATCAAGAAGACATGTAGTTTGTCTTTCAAAGCTCACAAGTCAGCAAAGGAACTTTATATTTCTGAAACTTTTAAGACATCCTCGGAATCAGCAGCATATCTTGTCATAAGCTTTCCTGGATCATGGGTTCAAACTGACTGGTTTGTTACAAAACCTTTTGGAGAAACTAAAATAGATCTTGCTCACTTCCCTTTACTTAAAAGTGTTGGTAATGATGAAACTGCTTTGGTAAACCAAACTTTCTTAAACAGATTCGACCGATTATTCAAATTCTCCTCGATTATATCCGAGGTAAGGTACTACTCGCTACAATGAAATGAAATTGTTGTTGAACTAGCTATCTAATTTGATGTGAAATTTTTGTGTTGCATTGCAGGTGAAGAAAGGTATGGCAGAAGGGAAGCAAGTAGTGTTTACAGGTCATTCTTCAGGGGCTGTTTTGGCCATTCTTGTAACATTTTGGGCCTTGGAAGAGAATCTTAACCAAACTCAGCTTAAGCCACCCATGTGTGTCACTTTTGGTTCTCCTTTGGTTGGGAATCATATATTCTCTCATGCTTCAAACAGACAAAACTGGTCTCGTCGCTTCATACACTTTGTCATGAGATATGACATAGTGCCGAGGATTTTTCTTGCTCCTTTTTCTAGTATTGAAAAACTTTTTAGTCCTGTTCTTCAACTTTTGACTCCTGACAACGACAACTTCGAATCTCAGGATTCAATAAGAGATAGTGTGAGTTGTGAATTTTACTCCACAGTGATGAGGAATGCAGCAACTGTTACAAGGCACGTTGCTTGTAATCTAATGGGAAGCACGAATTTGTTGCTGGAGACTATGACAAACTTTGTTGAGTTAAGCCCTTATAGACCCTTTGGAACTTACATTTTCTGCAATGGTAATGGCCAGTTGATTGTGGTAAATAACTCAGAGGCAGTTTTACAACTCATGTTTCACATTGCTCAGTTAAAAGATTCAACACAACTTTCTGAAGTTGCCAACAAAAGCATACTGCAACATCTAGTCTATGAAGCTGAATTAGAGGAAAGTTTGGCAATGCAAAATGTGGTGTACTTAAACAAACTTGATGACCTTCCTTTGTCTTCTGGTGATGCTCCTAATACCGACGTTGCAGCCGCCTTGGATAGCCTTGGACTGGTCAGTAATTTTTTCTCTCTTACAATAACATGATCTCACTAGATATGTCTTTCAATATAACGGATCTTATATTTCTAACATAAAGTTAGATTAAGTATTTTGGCTAGCTGATATATGATTGTGTGCGAGATGATTTGTTTTTGCTGAAACTGATCTCAGAGCGTAAGAGCGCGGCTGTGTCTTAGAGCAGCTGGTGAGTTAGAAAAGAAAAAAGAAAGAAATGAGGAGAAAATAAAAAAGGAGATTCAAGAGAAGGCTGTGCCAAGCATGAGGGATTTGGAAGAGTACAGAGCAACATGTGAGATAAACAAAGGAAAAGGTTATTATGATGCCTTCAAGGTGCAAAAGGAGGGAAAGGATTTCCAAGCAAACGTGAAGAGGCTCGTGCTCGCAGGAGTATGGGATGAGATCATTGAAATGCTCAAGAGGTATGAACTGCCAGACGTGTTTGAAGGAAAAAAAGAATGGATTGAACTCGGAACCTGGTTCCGTCGTCTTGTTGAGCCTCTAGATATTGCCAATTATTACGGTCATTTGAAGAATGAGGACACAGGTCCTTACATGAACAAGGCTAGGCCAAAGAGGTATAGGTATACTCAGAGATGGTTGGAACATGCTAACAGGTTGTCAAAAGAAGATATCACAGAATCCACCTTTTGGGCTGAGGTGGAGGAGCTTTGCAGCTGGATTAGTAAGAATAAACCATTTGAAGATGTTAAGGAAAGGGTTCTCAATCTTGAGCATGATATTAAAAATTGGACTGATAAAGGGATACTAACCAAGGATGTGTTCTCAAAGGATCCTACCTTCATAAAGTTATGGGAAACTCTACCTCATGAACACAAATCCACATCCTGCATCTCTACTCTCTTTACTGTTAAACGATAAATCACCTACCTTTGTATTGGCATGACTTGTGATTATCATCCACACTATTGTACTTAATCATAAATTAGTTTCATGTTAGAACATTATAATTCAGTATCTTCCACTCAAAATATGAAATTCCAGAATGAACCAAGTGGTTGCATTTGAGCAATGTCAGTATCCGATTTAGACTTAGATAACAAATATCAATGGTGGTTATGCAGGAAATTGAATTGCTTTTATGAGAACCCTTGTCATAAATATAATGCAAAATAACACATAGAGTGGAGATGCGGGGTATCGATCCCCGTACCTCTCGCATGCTAAGCGAGCGCTCTACCATCTGAGCTACATCCCCATATGTGTTTTAGTGATTCTAGCTGCCGTTGTGCTACTTTTACATACTCTTATTCAAGCCACATTATCCAAAGAAAAATAATACAAAATAAAACTTAAATTGGAGATGCGGGGTATCGATCCCCGTACCTCTCGCATGCTAAGCGAGCGCTCTACCATCTGAGCTACATCCCCATTTATGTTCTATTGACTGTAGCTGTTGTTGTCCTACTTTTGCATACTCTTATTCAAGTCACATTATCCAAAAAATAATACAAAATAAAACATAAATTGGAAATGTGGTGTAGCAATCCCTGTACCTCTCGCATGCTAAGCGAACGCTCTACCATCTAAGCTAAATCCTCATATATGTTTTAGTGACGGTAGTTTATTACTAGATTTTGATCCTATAACTAGCTGCTTTGACTTGCTATCTAAGAGACTAACCTCGAGAGATAGGAAAGGCGCTCTCTCTAAAGGGATACTAAAGAAAAGGCAAGTCGGTGTCTGGATTGACAATTTGATGTTGCAAGATCGGTTATTAAAAGACTAAAACCCACCTTCAAGCTAAAAATGTAGTTGTATTTATTACTTATTATTTCTTCTTCTACCATACCCAAGAGTCATTCACTCCCTACAGAAATTTGAGAAGAGACTAAGATAAGAATTGTTAAGGATTTAACGAAAATAAGTTTATAGTAAGTGTGCCGCTAATTGACAAGTCTCCCCAACTCAATTTTTCACTCGAAAACCGCTAGCATAATGATGAGCCTTGGGCCCCATTTCCTAAGAACATAATGAGTGTTTAGATATTGTACCTTTAGGTGCGTGCATGAGCAAGGATGAAGGAAGAACAAGTCACAGGAGAAGCTTTAAGATCCTGCAACTTAGCTTCTAAAAAAAGCACCAGCAAACAGAGGTAGATACAAAGCCATAGACAAACATTCATGATCAATAGTCTTTTTTATTTATGAAAACGAACCTCGTGCTCGAAAGGCGGATACAAAGCTAGTCGCTTAGTCAGGTGGATACTTCAGTGTAGCATAGTGGCATACCTCTTTGATCTAAATGAAAAAGAGATCTATTGAAACCCATCATAATTCTCCGAGAGACATTTGTGAATACTTATTTACCATAAACAAAAGCGGTTACCGAGGTGAAGGCAAATAAGGTTCTGTTCCATGGAAGGAAAAATAAATGGAAATAAAAATAAAAAAATATCTAAGCAAATATTTTGCTTTCTTTGTTGAATGATTAGAATAAGTCAAATACAGTGTAATTGGTTTTGAAGTGTTTTTGGAGAATAGCTTATTTGAGAAGCTATTTTGGAAAAGTTGCCAGTATGCTGCAGGAAACCCTGTTTTGTTACTTTGTTTAGTGTTAGCAGACACTATATATACATTTTGTAACATGTTGAATGGAATTAATGCCATATGATTTTTTACCCTCTCAATTAATCTCTATTCTCTCTAAACTTGATCTTCCCCAATCCTCTAATTTCACCAAAATTATCCATCATCTCCATTGATTCACATACAAGGTTTTGTGCTTGTTCTAACATTTGGCATCAAGAGCATTGGTTATTGATCCCAATCCGCTGCAACACCAACAATGGCTACCGTTTCCAATGATCGAATTCCCACCAATCTCCCAATTCTTGATTCGAAGAACTACGACAAATGGGCGAAACAAATGAAGGTTCTGTTTGGTTATCAAGAGGTTCTTGAGATCGTCATTAATGGAGTTACACCATTAGGGGCAGATGCTACCGATGCTCGTAGGGCTACACACAAGGAAGAAAAGAAAAAAGATTACAAAGCCCTATTCTTGATTCACTCTTGTGTTGATAACGACAATTTCGAGAAGGTTGGTGATTGTGAATCCGCGAAGCAAGCATGGGAAATCTTGGAGAAAGCGTATGTCGGTGCCGTCAAAGCGAAGGTGGTAAGGTTACAAACTTACAAACGTCAATTCGAGTTAACGCAAATGGAGGACAAAGAAACGATCAACAATTACATAACGCGCATTACCCGGTTAGTCAACCAAATCAAGTCATGTGGCGAAACGATCCTTGAGCAGAATGTTGTATCGAAAGTGTTGCGTTCGTTAACATCACGTTTCGATAACATTGTTGTGGCTATTGAGGAGTCAAAGGATCTAACAACTTTGAGTAAAGATGAGTTGCAAAGTTCGTTAGAGGCGCATGAACAAAGGATGGATGAGAGAAGTGCCGACAAAGCCAAAGCGGAGATCGCTTTGCAAGCGCGTTTACATGAGAAGAACAAGAGATCGAAAGGGAAGTGGACTTCAAAAAATAAGAAGAATTTTGGTGGAAAAGATCCACAAAATTCAAAGGGTGAAGGAAGCTCCAAAGATGGTAATCAAAGCGCCCACAAACCGTTTGACAAAAGTTATGTGAAGTGTTATAATTGTCAAAAGCTTGGGCATTTTGCGAAAGAATGTCGCTCAAAACGCAAGGAAAAGGATGCGGATGAGGCGAAGGTTGCTAGGGAAGAGGTAGATGATGAAGATACCCTTCTTGTGATGATTACGGAAGAGAATTATGGCATTGTTGATGTTCCGGGCAGCAGCTACTGTGATGATAGTGTGTGGGACAGCAGCTGTACTGTTTTGGAAAGTGGCGAAAAAATGTGTTCGGATCGAAATGCATTAGTTACCGTGCTTGAGGGAGTCCAAATTAAAGATGAATGGTACTTGGATTCCGGTTGTTCAACACATATGACGGGTCGAAAGGATTGGTTTGTGCAAATCAATCAAGCGACAAAGAGTAAAGTCAAGTTTGCCGACGACACTACTTTAAGCGCCGAAGGGGTAGGAGATGTTTTGATCGGAAGAAAGAATGGTGGACACTCTAGGATCAAAGATGTCTTGTACATACCGGGAATTAAGTGCAATCTTTTAAGCATTGGCCAATTGCTTGAAAGAGGGTACTTAATTCGATTGGAGAATAAGATGTTACGCGTTTTAGATTCAAATGGTGTGTTGATTCTAAAAGCACCGATGGCTGCCAACAGAACTTTTAAGGTTGAGTTAAATGTTATGGAGCATCGTTGTTTAGCTACCGCGGCAAGTAGAGAGGAGTGGCTATGGCATTACCGTCTTGGTCACCTTAACTTTAGGGATCTTAAGATGTTGCAACAAAGTGGAATGGTAACGGGGCTGCCACATATTAGTGTTCCGACAGAATTGTGTGAGGAATGTGTCACATCTAAGCAACACAAGAAGGTGTTTAGCAAGGATGCGGGTCGGAGAGCCAAAGACTTACTTGAGGTGGTGTATTCCGATGTTTGTGGACCAATGCAAGTAGAGACATATGGCGGCAATCGATATTTTGTTACGTTTATTGACGATTTTAGTAGGAAGCTTTGGACTTATCTTATCAAGAGAAAGGATGAGGTATTTGGAGTGTTCAAGAGTTTCAAATCCATGGTGGAGCGTCAAAGCGGCCAGAAGCTCAAAATTCTCAAAACGGATGGTGGAGGTGAATATACCTCTAGTGAATTTGGGAAGTTTTGTGATCTTGAGGGTATTGTGCGTGAGGTGGTGCCTCCATATACGCCTCAACAAAACGGGGCTGCCGAGAGGAAAAATCGTACAATAATGAACATGGTGCGTAGCATGCTTTGTGGGAAGAAGTTACCTAAAGAATTGTGGGGTGAGGCCGTATCTACAGCCACCTACTTGTTGAATAGGTGTCCTACTAAGAAGCTGGAGAAAATCACACCGGAAGAGGTTTGGAGTGGTTTCAAACCGAGTGTGGTTCATTTGCGTGTTTTTGGATCGATTGCATATCGTCATGTACCAAATCAACTTAGAAAGAAGTTGGATGATAAAGGTGAGAAGTTGATATTTGTTGGATATCACTCTACTGGTGGTTACAAGCTGTTTGATGAGAAGAATCGGAAGATCGTGATAAGCCGGGACGTGACTTTTGATGAAATCAAAAGTGCAGAAACAGCAGCAGAAAATCAGCAGCAGCAGTTTTTTGAAATCTCTGATCCGGAGTTGTCTGATGCCGCTGTACCAGCACCTACAGCAGCTGAAAACAATGTTGTGAATGAGGGTAGACCAACAAGGCATAGAGGTATGCCTCAAAGACTCCGAGATTGTGAACTGTTCCGAGATAGTGAGATCAACAATGATGGTGATCTTATTCATTTCGCTTTAATGGCCGAATCCGAACCGGTAAATACGGAGGAGGCATTAAGCGATCCAAAATGGATGTGTGCAATGAAGGAAGAGTTGAAATTGATTGAGAAGAACAATACTTGGGTGTTGGTTGATTTACCGAAAGGTAAAAGGGCGATTGGTGTGAAATGGGTTTACAAAGTAAAAGCAAATCCGAAAGGCGAGATAATCAAGCATAAGGCTCGATTGGTAGCAAAGGGATTTTTACAAAAAGGAGGCATAGACTTTGATGAGGTATTCGCACCGGTTGCAAGGCATGAAACCATCCGGTTAGTTGTTGCGATTGCAAATAACAACAGCTGGTCGTTATATCAAATGGACGTCAAATCGGCGTTTTTGAATGGTCCATTGGATGAGGAAGTGTATGTTGGACAGCCACCTGGTTTTGTGATACAAAATCAAGAGGAAAGGGTCTACAAATTAAGGAAGGCACTCTATGGTTTGAAACAAGCTCCAAGAGCTTGGAACAAACGCATAGATGTTTTTCTTATCAACATTGGTTTCAAGAAGTGCGTATCCGAACACGGTGTGTATGTGAAGTCGGATAAAAGCAAAGGAGTAATCATACTTTGTCTTTATGTGGACGATTTGTTGATTACGGGCAGTTGTGAAAAGTACATTTCAAAGTTCAAAGAAGAGCTTATGGGGGAGTTTGAAATGAGTGATTTTGGCTCTATGAAATACTTCTTAGGCATAGAGTTCCAAAAAACAAAGTTGGGACTGCTCATGCATCAAAGAAGGTATGCAATGGAGATTTTGAAGAGGTGTAATATGGAGCATTGTAATGCTGCCACAACACCAGCCGAGGCACGTTTACAGCTGTCCAAGAGTGAAGATGAGCAAGATGTGGATCCTACTCAATACCGGAGATTGATAGGATCATTGCGTTACTTGTGCAATACGCGGCCAGATTTAGCGTTTAGTGTCGGTATTGCAAGTAGGTTCATGGAGAGGCAGAAGGTATCACACTTGGCAGTGGTTAAGAGGATCCTTAGATATGTGAAAGGTACTCTTGGCTGTGGGATTTTATTTCCTGCAAGTGACATGGGCAAAAGTTGCGAATTACTCGGATACACCGACTCCAATTGGTGCGGAGATAAGGACGATCGGAAATCAACGGCCGGTTATGTTTTTATGTTCGGAGGAGCACCAATCTCTTGGTGTTCTAAAAAGGATCCGGTGGTTGCTCTTTCTTCTTGTGAGGCGGAGTATATCGCAGCTTCGTTATGTGCATGCCAAGCTGTGTGGCTAGTGAACCTGCTGCGTGAGCTGGACAGCAACACGAGAGGAGCTGTTATGCTGTTGGTGGACAATGTTTCAGCCATCAACCTTGCTAAGAATCCCATAGCACATGGGAGGACAAGCATATTGAGATGAGATTCCATTACTTGAGAGATTTAGTAAGTTCTGGACAGTTACGTTTGAGCTACTGCAGAAGTGAAGAACAGGTCGCGGACTTGTTGACGAAAGCGGTTACGAATGATGTTTTCAAGCGACTCGTGGTGAGGTTGGGCATGAAGAACATTGAGCATTTGACTTAAGGTGGTGTGTTGAATGATTAGAATAAGTCAAATGCAGTGTAATTGGTTTTGAAGTGTTTTTGGAGAATAGCTTATTTGAGAAGCTATTTTGGAAAAGCTGCCAGTATGCTGCAGGAAACCCTGTTTTGTTACTTTGTTTAGTGTTAGCAGGCACTATATATACATTTTGTAACATGTTGAATGGAATTAATGTCATATGATTTTTTACCCTCTCAATTAATCTCTATTCTCTCTAAACTTGATCTTCCCCAATCCTCTAATTTCACCAAAATTATCTATCATCTCCATTGATTCACATACAAGGTTTTGTGCTTGTTCTAACATTCTTGTGGTCTTGAATTCTTATAAAACAACTATTTATATTAGGTATAGTTGGTAGGGTGAAGTGGGATATGTAGCCTAAGTGGATATAGCAAGTGTGTCGAGGATGCAGCTCAGGCGTAGTAGTTTGGACGCCTAGCATGAAACAACCTTCTTTGGTAGCGGTATTATACTTTAGTATAGTCTCTCTAGCTTCTAGTATATAAAAAAACTTAGTTAGTAGAGGTAAGCCTATCTTGCGTTCTCTCACTTAAAGGCTACTTTGGCATCAAATATCTCTCGTTAGGTAATTATCAAGGCAAAGGCGATTTTCTCGGAAGTTAATTTCTTCGCCATTTTAGTGGGACTAGTCCAATAAAATTTCATTTCAAGTGCCTGACTCTAACAAGTAAGCAAGAAAACTACCAAGACTCAAATTTTGTTTTGTAGTAACGCCCTTCTAGAATTACGTTTAACATCTCTATATGAATTTCACGATCAACATCTCAGGTTGGTAGCCGGGCTTTGGGACATTACTACCACAACTACTATCGATCGAGCCCAACCAAGAAAAAGAACAGACTAAAGCAACGAGTTCATTCGCCACACATAATGAATGGGGATGGAGGTCAACCTCTTTCATGACCCATTGCTCTAATGTGTAACTTATTTTGAATTTATATAATAAATTTAGTAAGGTTAGTTTTTGGATAGGGACACAGGGGAGTTAATTGGATGTAGTTAAGTCGCATTTTTCAAGTGGACAATATAGATTTATTCGAGATGGTTAACCACTTTATTCATCGTGAGAGAAATATCATTAAGAACCTGCAAACTCTAATAAAAAAACGCTGAAAGTTCCCCATCCCGACCCCCCAACGTGAAAGACTTCGAAGTGTTATTCATTGATTCTTGAGCAAGTTCAGGAATATTGTGAGAAGGGGAAAGGGCGACTTTCCCTTCACTTTTCAAAAATGGAAGAAATTTATTCTAGTATCGCAAAGAATATTATGTCTCGTGATCTGAAAATATCTGCAAATATTTATATTAAAACCCTTCACGAATGGGTGGAAGAGATAAAAGAGAACCTTAAACCCCTAAAACCCCTCATTAGGGAACACCTATAAGATGAATATGTTGCTTTCTTTCATAATAGATTTGGCGGCTTGCATATAAGTCTCTCGTGCGCAAGGAGATGCATTTCCGGTAAAGGTAGTACTGGACAAGCTCTTAGGGAATAATATCTTTATTATTTCATCCTTTTTTTCCATGACGACTGGAATGGGAAAATAAAAATTTTCACTTCAAATTTCAGACCTCAACATCATGTTGCTCATGGTGTTTCACAATCAGTATTGGAAATGAACGGAGAAGTGGTAGAACGTGCAAAACCACATATGAATCACTCTATAGCGACACAAAGCCGCTGACGCCGAGTCAGCTCCAATGCCTCTAGTTATGCCTTACTTGGCCCCTGACACAGTGGATCTCCTGTAGCGGGTCACGAGCACTGGGCTAAGGGACGGTTGGGCGACTCAAGCAAGCTACCCTACCTTACTACAATATAAATGAGAGATATGGGGTATCGAGCCTCGTACCTATTGTAGAAGTTGTTGTGCTACTTTTTCCTACTCTTATTCAAGCCATATTATCTAGAGAAAATTAATGCAAAAAAAACACATTCATTGGAGATGTGGAGTATTAATCCCCTTATCTATCGCATGCTAAGTGGGCACTCTACCATCTGAGTTACATCCCCATATATGTTTTAGTGATTGTAGCTGGTGTTGTACTACTTTTGCATACTCTTATTCAAGCCACGTTATCCAAAGAAAAAATAATGCAAGATAACATATAAATTGGAGATGTGGGGTATCGATGCCCCATACCTCTTGCATGCTAAGCGTGTTAGACGGTAGGGTGTATCTAGAAGGGGGGGAGTTGAATAGATACCTTGATTTTTAAAATGAGTTTTTAAGAAAAACTTGAAGCGCAATGAAAGCTACCCGGATACACTCGTCTAAAACGATCCTCTATTGAAAAGACCGGATATGCGAAAAACCGAATGGAATGAATCAATGATAATTATTAACACTTAACTCAAATATAATTGACCACTTATACTCTTTACCTATTTTCAATTACTTCCAATGAAATATTGAGAAGAAAATACACAAATTTTCACTTTTGGACTTTTATCGAACACTTGGTGTGCTTAATTACCAAGTTTAATCTACCTTAATTTATAGTGTTGAAATCAATTATAGCAATGAAAGTGATTACTATAGTTTTTAGTAATAGTTTTATTGCACTACAAATCAGGAAAATTGGAATCACAAGAGAAAATTTTCAAATTATTGCAAATAAACGATAAAGAGCGAGAAAGAAAAATGACACGCGATTTGTTAAGGCAGTTTCCCCTGTCGTCCTCGCGTGGGGCACGTCTGCACCTAATTCTATAATTTAGAATTAGGATAGTTGCTATTATAATTACAAAGTTTATGCAAGAGATAGAAAATAGTCACCACAATTTAAACCCAACATGTTGAATTAAAAACTAAGCTCTTATCTTCCCTTGATTCGATTTGAATCAAGTATGTCACCAATCTTCGATAAACCTCTGGTTGTAGCTACCTTGTTGAGAATCCAAATCGTTTCTCAAACCCTCTGCTCGGTTGATTTGATCGCAAGATGATGACCCCAATTCTTCCTTCAAAATCCTTCTATTGTAGCTACCTTGTTGAGCGAACCCACAGTTTCTCAATCCCTTAAGCACGACTGAACTTGATGAAGCAAAGAATTGTTAAAAAACCCCAAATCCTAATGATCTTGGAGGACAAAACCCTCAAATTTTATTCAATAAAAACCCATAATTACTCAACCCGAACAAGATCGCAACCTTCTACTTTGGACATTGTCAACACACACTCCGCACCTTGATCGACAAAAATTATTATGTGTAGTTGTCAATGGATGAGTGAGAGGTTGAAGATGATGAGTACCTTGTGTATATATTTCACTTTTCTTGTTGAAAACCAAATGAAATAACCAAACAAATATATATATATATATATATATATATATATATATATATATATATATATATATATATATATATATATATATATATATATATATATATATATATATATATATATATGTGTGTGTGTGTGTGTGTGTGTGTGTGTGTGTGTGTGTGTGTGTGTGTTATCTAAAGTCAAGACCCAAACTAACAGACTGAAAAATAGTTTTTACGAGCGAGCGGTCGACCTATGCAAAAGGGGACTCGGCCTGAGAATTCCCGTAAGTGCCATATGACAGTGTATACAAGCCATGCATCGACCTATGCAAAAGAGGTGATTTGACCTGAGCATTCCCGAAAGTTCCATATGATAGTGTTCACGATCCATGCGTCGACCTATGCAGACGGATGAATCGACCTGAGCATTCCCGAAGATGCCACATGACAGAGTGCAAGATCCATGGGTCGACCTCTTCAGGGGTATGCGTCGATGCATAGTTCTTAAACATTTCTTCCAGGATGAGTTGACCACATAGTCGACATGAGCTAACCCGAGACTTCCCAAAGGAGCAACTTTTAATCATGCGTCAACCTGAGCTTTCTTTGAGTCGACTCATAGAATATAAATTTTCAAAAATACCAATTCTTGAAGATTTTTCATGCTACTTTTTCCACCATATCATCTAGAAATATTTCCAACATAGTTTTGACATCATTGAAATATTGCCCTCATATACTCCCCCTTTTTTATGATGGCAAAACTTGTCCTTAGCACCATGTATCTGGAATGTTCATCTTGGAGATTTCTCCCCCTATCTATGTGCACCCTTTCGTTTCATATTATCTGTTCTTGACTTCCACATGCTTCTCCCCCTTTGACAACATCAAAAAGAGTCAAAGCAACATGTTAAAGTAACAGTAATCAATATAAGCAAGGTTAGATCATTATCTACTTTGGCAATCAATGACTCTAACAAACAATCACATAAAGAGATGTTAGAGAAGGCATAGAAAATAAATAGACACAAATCATATAGTATGGTTACAGGCCGGTGTTAAAAGGAAGACAAGCACAAAGTAAGTCATAATAAAAAATAATTAAACAGCGAATACTAGCTAAAATTCATGAAATTTGCAAAGTACAAAAAAAACAGCAATTTCCATCACTCTCATTTCCTTGTTGTGGTGGAGGATTTGATGGTTGGTTAAAATGGAAGTGTTGAATGAAATTGTTGGTGAAGTTGGTGAAGTTGTTTGCTTGAGACTCTATCATCCCATATAAATTATTATATCTTTGATCTTGAATGGTAGAATATGTGATAAATTATTCACCGTGTACTCTGACACGGTTTGATAGAGTGGCAAGTCTCTCATTCACAAGTGAGGAGTTCTCCTTCTGTTGAAGGCACATAGACTAAAGTAGGTTCAGAATGTTAGCATTGTTTCCACCTGTCACTTCATCTTCATTCATCGCAGCAACATTTTCACTTTCCTTATCATCTTCATCTTGTTCCTCCTTACTATCATCTTCTTGCTGCAAGCTCACATTATTACTTCTTATCACATACATATATCTTTGCTGACTCGCATCCCAATGGTGACCCATCATAGTCAAAGTTTTCTTAGTGAACTCATGATTGGTTGATATTATAATAAAGGGAATACTCGGAACACCAATAGCGGCCTTGTTGAGGACATCTTGAATAAAGGAAGCGTATCCCAGTGTTGTTCCTCTACCTGAAGCCTTCAGACTATACATTCTACTTGCAATGTAGTGAGGCCAATTTATCCTTATTTTGTTCTTGATAGCATAGATCAAGTGTACCTCCGGTTGATTAACTCTTAAATATCCACCCCTCTTAGGTCGAATGATGCGAGAAATAATCCATTACAAAATACGGTCAAGTGGCTTCAACGCACCAGTTGTGACCGACTTTGGAAATAAGGTTCTATTTATAACATTTTCAGAGTATGGCTGTTTCAGCATAGATTTTAAAGCAAGCTTGAAGTCATATCCTTCAAAGTTATTGGTATCATTAATTTTTATTGCAACCAGACTTGGAGGAAACAATTTAAATTTCGTCCAAATTTTAGAGTTAACAGTGTAAACTTTGTTGTTCATCTTGTATTTAAAAGTGCTTCCTTAAAAATTACCTTGAAGACCATTATAGAACATCTTGATCAACTCTTCATTATAAGTAGTATCACACTCTATAAATACCCCTAGTTTCTGAAATCTTAACAGCTCAACAACATGTGGTAGACTCAACCTACCTAGGGTTTGCTTGTATATTACGAATTGCTTGACTATTTTTATTTTACTAAAGTTCTTTGAATAAGAGTCAAGCAAATCATTAGAGAGTGGAGATAAAGTTGTTACCGGATCAGGATTCTGTTGAGAGGAGGAACTACCTTTCACCAATCTTATTTTTGTGGGTCTTGATGAAGCCATGGGAGAAGACTTGAGAAGTTTGAGATTTTTGAAAAAAAGAGGTTTTTAGGGTTTTGAGAGGGATTTGGGAATATAGAGTGATATGAGTAAATGAGTATATATGAAAAGATAAAACACAAATGTCACATAGAAGTCCTAAGGTCATTGGTTAGAATGTCGCACAATGCGTCGACCTATGCAGGTCATGCACCGGCTCATAGAGCCAAAATTTTGAGAAGTATAGGTTCTAGTATGTGTCGACGACTCTCAAACATAGGTCGACCTAGGCATGCTTATTTTTCAATTTTGCACATATTCATGAATTTTAAGACACAATAAAGCATAAATAACCACCTAAGCATAGATCACACATCACAAAGGTCTAAAAACATTTATCACAATAAATTTAGAATTTTCAAGTTTACCGAATTGCGTTATCAAGAATAGAGTTAGATTTAGAATGATATTACCTATATGATGTGGGATGATAATTTGCCCTCACAAGTAACTTGATACAAGAGTGTAGATAATTCATGAGACTACAAGTATAAATAAGAATAATGCAACTAATGTAGTTGCAACCTATCCGAAATATCGAGAACACCAAGTTCCCTACGGATGTGGAAGAAAGGCTCAGTTGCAAGAGGTTATGTGAAAATACCTGCAAGTTGATTTATGCTATCAATATGCTTAAATACGGCGTCACCTTTTTCTACATGATCTTTAAGGAAGTGATGTCTAATATCAATATGTTTGGTGCGTGAATGTAAAACGGGGTTTTTAGTTAGATTTATGGCACTAGTGTTGTCACAAAATATCTGAATATGATCGAGTTTAACATCAAAATCAAGTAATTGTTGTTTGAGCCACAAAATTTGAGCACAACAATTACCAACAGCGACATATTCCTCCTCGGTAGTTAATAAAGCAACAGAAACTTGTATCTTGCTATGCCAACTTACTAAGGAATTTTAAAAGAAATGACATGTACCACAAGTACTTTTCCTATCCAACTTGCAACCGACAAAGTCAGAATTGGAGAAACCAACCAAAGAGCAATCACTACCCTTAGAGAACCATAACCCATACTTAGTCGTACCACAAAGATACCTAAGTATGCGCTTAACGGCTTTTAAATGTGACTCCTTGGGATATGATTGATACCTAGCACACATACATACACTAAACATAATGCCGGGACGAGAAACGGTAAGGTAAAGAAGGGAACCAATCATACCTCTGTACCTTTTTACATCAACCGACTTACCATGTTTGTCACAATCAAGATTAACTGCGGTGGGCATTGGAGTATCAATAACCTTTGATTTTGCCATATTGAAGCGCTTCAATAGTTCTTGACAATACTTGGTTTGGCTCACAAATGTCCCTTCCTCGAGTTGATTAATTTGAAGCCCAAGGAAGTACTTTAATTCACCCATCATACTCATTTCAAATTCTCACTGCATCTACTTAGAAAACTCCTTGACCAAGGATGTATTAGTAGAACCAAATATGATATCATCTACATAAACTTGTACTAAAATTGAATGTTTTCCTTAGCGTTTAATGGAAAGTGTTATATCAACCTTTCCTCTTGAGAATCCTTGTTCTAACAAAAACTTGCTAAGGCGTTCATACCAAGCCCTAGGGGCTTTTTTGAGACCATATAAGGCACGTTTTAGTTTGTAAACATGGTTAGGATACTCAAAGTTTTCAAATCTGGGAGGTTGAGATACATACACTTCTTCATTAATATAGCCATTTAGAAAAGCACTCTTAACATCCGTTTGATATAACTTGAAATTTTGTGAACATGCAAAGGCAAGTAAAAGGCGTATAGCCTCGAGTCGGGTGACCGGTGCATAAGTTTCCTCATAGTCTATGCCCTCCTCTTGGTTATACCCTTGAGCAACAAGGCGGTCCTTGTTGCGAGTTATTATTCCGTTTTCATCCAATTTGTTCCTAAACACCCATTTAGTGCCGATTACACGAAGGTCTCGCAGAAGAGGGACAAGATCCCAAACTTCATTTCTCTTAAATTGGTTCAACTCATCTTGCAGAGCTAAAAACCAATACTCACAGAGTAAAGCGTCTTTGGAGTTTTTAGGCTCAACTTGTGAGACGAAAGCAAAATGATAACAGAAGTTACTTATCTTGGATTATGTAGTGACTCCTTTTGTGATATCTCCAAGGATATTGTCGATGGGACGATCCTTGATAGATTTCCATTCCAATGGGAGATCATTTTAATTGATTTTAGTATCCAAATCTTTTTCTTTGATAGATTCACATTTCAATGGGGAATTATTTTCATTGCTTTTAACATCCGGATCTTTAAGTATACTTTCTAAAGACACGCCTGCACCATCAAATATAATACCTTTTCTGACCGATCTCAGACAAGATTCATCAAAATATACATGCATGGATTCCTCAACAATTTGTAACCTTTTGTTAAATACTCTATAAGCTTTACTAGATTGGGGTATCTGAGAAAGATACCTTCATCTGCTTTTGAATCAAACTTACCAAGATTTTCTTTTCCATTATTCAACACAAAACATTTACATCCGAAAACGTGAAGGTGTGAAATATTAGGCTTTCTTCCTTTTAGTAGTTCATAAGGAGTTTTGTTTAGAATTTGACGGATTAGGATCCTATTCAAAACATAACAAGTCGTGCTTATGGCATCGGCCCAAAAATACTTAGGAAGGGTATGTTCATTGATCATAGTTCTTCTGAGTTCTTCTAAAACAAGGTTTTTGCGTTCCACTACTCCATTTTGTTGTGGAGTGCGTGGTGCGGAAAAATTATGATCAATGCCATGTTTTTCACAAAATTCCTCAAAGAGATGGTTTTCAAATTCACCTCCGTTATCGCTTCGGATTGTAACAATTTTAGTGTTTAACTTGTTTTGGAATATCTTAGCAAAATTTTCAAACTCCGAAAAAGTGTCACTTTTGCTAGTTAAGAAAATTGTCCAACAAAATCTAGAGAAATCATCTACTATAACAAAACCATAATAATTACCACCTAGACTTTTTATTCTATATGGTCCAAAAAGTTCCATGTGGAGAAGTTCGAGTGGTTTAGTTGTAGAGATAATTTTTTTAGATTTAAAAGAAACTTTTGTTTGTTTACCCATCTGACATGCATCACATAAGTGATCTTTAGAAAATTTTATTTTGGGAAAACCAACAACTAGATATTTTGATACAATTTTGTTTAGCAAGTCAAAATTGACATGTGCTAATCGCCTATGCCAAAGCCATGAGTCTCCACTCACGGAGACAAGACATTTAGCGACGATCGAAGATACTTCATTCAAGTCAAACATATATACATTATTAACCCTCAAGCCATTAAACACAATTTCCTTATTACTATTTTCAATTAAGCAACAATCTTTTGAAAAAGAAACTTTATATCCTTTATCGCATAGTTGACTAATACTAATGAGATTGTGTTTAAGACTCTCAACTAAAAGGACATCTAAGATAGTAGTAGAAGAGGTATTACCTACACTACCTTTTATGAGTATAGCTCCCTTGTTGTTATCATCATAGGTTACAAATCTATTCTTCTTATCCACAAAGTCAAATAATAGGGAAATGTCACCTGTCATATGTCTTGAGTACCCACTGTCGAGAAACCATCTTCTCTCCGTAGTCTCAAGACATTCCACCTACAAAATCAAATAAGGGAAATAGGTACCCAATTTTTATTGGGTCCTTGTGTGTGAGTGAAACATAGGTTGCCTTTGGGAGACCATTTTAAAATGCCTTTAGGTACCAAAAATCTTCTAAATCGACATTTTTAATGGTGTGTCCCTCCTTGCAACAATATAGACAAGTTGAGTCTTGATAGGAGTTACTTTTGCTTGATTGATCTCTTATATGATAAGAATATTTTTGATAGGGATTAATCATGCTTTTTCTAAAGTTTGAACGATCAATAGCCAATGTAATTTTGGGTTGTAAGGCCTTGTCTAATTTGGCTTTAAGAAATTTGGTCTCTTTTTGCCAAATGTGACAAGTTTCACAACCATGCCAATTTTGCCAAGAGGTCTTGTCAATTTCATCTATGTCTTTGATACTCTCTATCATGGAAGCCTTTAGAGTTTCCAACTCCTTTTCGGATTTGGTAACTTTAAGCTCAAGGTATTTGAAAATCTTTTTATTTGAGGCTAAGCATTTGAAAGCTTCCTTAGCCTCATGATGTAGAGTATCAAATGCATTTTGTAATTCAATATAAGATATTTCATCAACATGATCATATTTAGAGTGACTTACATTATTTTTCTTTTTGTGATGTGCCATAAGACACAAGTTTGCTTTTTCTTCTTCATCACTAGAGTCATATTTACTTGATGAATCACTATCACTATCCCAAGCAATGTAAGCTCTTATAGCTTTGCTCAGATTCTTTTGAAACTTTTTTCTTACTTTATCTTTCTTAAACAAGGGACAATCTGGTTTATAATGACCGAGTTTCCCACAATTGTAACAAGATCCCTTTGACTTATCTCTCTTGCTTTCAAAAGGTTTTTTTGGCTTGGCTTGCATTCTATAGTCAACGAGATTCTTGTCTGAATGTTAAATTTCATTCTTCCAAAGATATCTATTGTACTTCCTTACGAATAAACCTAAATCTTCATCTGGACTCTCATCTCTATCACTTGAGTCACTTCCACTTGAATTTATGGTGTAATAATTGGAACTTGAAGCCCTTAACGCGATGGACTTCTTCTCCATGTCCCACAACTTTTCTTTCTTCTCTTTATTTTCATGCTTATTAAGATTTGTGAGCTTTTGCTCATGTTCTTGAAGTTTACCAAACAGTGTTGTAAGATCCAATGTAGTTAGATCATTGGCTTCCTTGATAGTCGTGACCTTAGGTTGCCATTCCCTGTTAAGACATCTCAAAATCTTGTTAATAGCAACAACATTGGAAGTAATATGACCAAGTGTGTGTAAGCGATTTATTATGTGAGAAAATCTCTTTTGCATATCCGTAATGGTTTCACCGTGCTTCATGTGAAAAAGATCAAACTCTTGAGTTAAAGTGTTAATCCTTGCTAGTTTGACATCGTTTGTACCCTCATGGGTAACTTGTAAAGCATCCCACATTGCCTTAGCGGTAGCACAATGCGAGATACGAAAGTATTCATCAACTCCAAGAGCTGATATAAGCATATTTTTAGCTTTCCAGTCATAAGCATAATTTTCTCATCTTTTTCATCCCATTGTGCTTCCGGTTTGGGTACAACGGCACCCGCATTGTTTAACATAGTTATGGCCATAAGACCTTCTTCTATGACTTTCCAATTTTTTCTATCAACAAAATTGATATACACACGCATACAATCTTTCCAATAGCTATAGTTTTCACCGATGAAAATAGGCGCTCTATTATACGCCCCTTTTGGATTGTTCTCCATTGTCTAAAGAGTTATATGTGAAGCACTAGATGAACCAGTGTTCTAATGCCACTTGTTAGACGATAGGACGTATCTAGAATGAGGGTTGAATAAATACCTTGATTTTTAAAATGAGTTTTTAAAAAAACTTGAAGCGCAGTGAAAGCTACCCGGATACACTCGTCTAAAACGATCCTCTATTGAAAAGACCGGATATGCAAAAAACCGAATGGAATGAATCAATGAGAATTATTAACACTTAAATTAATTATAATTGACCACTTATACTCTTTAACTATTTTCAATTACTTCCAATGAAATGTTGAGAAGAAAATACACAAATTTTCACTTTTGGACTTTTATCGAACACTTGGTGTGCTTAATTTCACCAAGTTCAATCTACCTTAATTTATAGTGTTGAAATCAATTATAGCAATGAAAGTGATTACTATAGTTTTTAGTAACAGTTTTATTGCACTACAAATCAGGACAATTGGAACCACAAGAGAAAAATTTCAAATTATTGCAAATAAACGGTAAAGTGCGAGAAAGAAAAACGACACGTGATTTATTAAGGCAGTTCCCCCTGTCGTCCTCGTGTGGGGTACGTCTGCCCCTAATTCTAGAATTTAGAATTAGGATAGTTGCTATTATAATTGCAAAGTTTATACAACACATAGAAAATAGTCACCACAATTCAAACTCAATATGTTGAATTGAAAACTAAGCTCATCTCTTCCCTTAATTCGATTTGAATCAAGTATGTCACCAATCTTCGCTAAACCTTCGTTCATAGCTACCTTGTTGAGAACCCAAACCATTTCTCAAACCCTCTGCTCGGTTGATTTGATCACAAGATGATGGCCCCAATTCTTCCTTCAAAATCCTCCGATTGTAGCTACATTGTTAAGTGAACGCACAGTTCCTCAATCCCTTAAGCACGACTAAATTTGATGAAGCAAAGAATTGTCAAAAAAACCCAAATCCCATTGATCTTGGAGGACAAAAACCTCATATTTTATTCAAGAAAAACCCATAATTACTCAACCCGAACAAGATCGCAATCTTCTACTTCGGACATCGTCAACACACGCTCCGCACCTTGATCGACAAAAATTATCATGTGTAGTTATCAATGGATGAGTGAGAGGTTGAAGATGATGAGTACCTTGTGTATCTATTTCACTTTTCTTGTTGAAAACCAAATGAAATAACCAAACACACACACACACACACACACACACACACACACACATACACACACATACACACACATATATATATATATATATATATATATATATATATATATATATATATATATATATATATATATATATATATATATATATATATATATATATATATATATATATATATATATATATATATATATATATATATATATATATATATATATATATATATATATATATATATATATATATATATATATATATATATATATATATATATATATATATATATATATATATATATATATATATATATATATATATATATATATATATATATATATATATATATATATATATGTTATCTAAAGTCAAGACCCAAACTAACAGACTGAAAAATAGTTTTTACGAGTAAGCGGTCGACCTATGCAAAAGGGGACTCGACCTGAGCATTCCTGTAAGTGCCATATGACAGTGTATACAAGCCATGCATCGACCTATGCAAAAGAGGTGACTCAACCTGAGCATTCCCGAAAGTGCCATATGACAGTGTTCATGATCCATGCATCCACCTATGCAGAAGGATGACTCGACCTGCGCATTCCCGAAGATGCCACATGACAGAGTGCAAGATTCATGTGTTGACCACTCCAGGGGTATGCGTCGACGCATAGTTCCTAAACATTACTTCTAGAATGAGTCGACCACATAGTCGATGTGAGCAAACCCGAGACTTTCCAAAGGAGCAACTTTTAATCATGCGTCGACCTGAGCTTTCTTTGAGTCGACTAATAGAATATAAAATTTCAAAAATACCAATTCTTGAAGACTTTTAATGCTACTTTGTCCACCATATCATCTAGCAACATTTTCAACATAGTTTTGACATCATTGAAATCTTACCCTCACAAAGCGAATGGTCTACCATCAAAGCTACATCCCCATATATGCTTTAGTGATTGTAGTTGTTGTTCTGCTACTTTTGCCTATTATAATTCAAGCCACATTATCCAAAGAAAAATAATGCAAAAAAAATTCCAGCTACTTTTGCTCTGTCTACTCAACCAATTGATACAAAAATCAAGAGTCCTTGTGATCCGACTCATATCTTACTTCTATACACTGAGGTTTTTTATTTACTCGTTTTTCACCCGTGTGTGACAACAAATCAAACACCAAATCCTTACACCTACATAACATATCACTGTTCACAATATACAGTGAATAATGACATTTATAAGTTTGACTTTTTACATTCTCTCTCTCACTCTCTCTAAAACAATGTTTGATTAATGATATATAAAAACTTGATTAATACAATTTATAGTTTGGTTGATATGTGTCTTGACATTAAAAAATAGTCTTAAGTGAAAAACAAAGTTAGTTAATTGAGTATATAGTTCAAAATTTGGTTATTTATTGCTCTTACGTGGTAAATCAACCTTCGTTAATAGTATATATAAAATTGATAATGCAATTCATAATTTGGTTAATGAGTTCTCAAACATAAAAAATCTTAAATATTAAGTAAGAAAAAAAGTTAGTTAATAGAGTATAAAGATTGATTATTACATTTCATATTTATTGTCTGAAATTGTTAATATTATATATTTTATTGGTTAATAAAGTAGTGAAAGTGGTTAATAACATACACTTTCGTGATTAATGCAATAATGACATTGGTGAAAGACACTATGTTATAATTTGTTAAAAGTATTTTTTTTATAAATAATATTTTTCTTATTTAAAAAAAATTAAAAAAACACAATATAAATATAATTAATAAAGAGAATTTCTCTTTCCACCCCATAGTGAAAAGAAAAACCCTACGCATTTCCTAAAACGCTCTTGGAAATCGGAAATATATTTCTGATGCGCACTATTTTCTGTTAAATCTTATCTAAAAATCGGAAGTACATTTACAGAACAAACCGGAAATGTATTTTTGGCTTCTGTGCAGACAACATCTGAAAGACTTATGCTGACAAGTGGGTCGGTTTGCGCGTTGTTTTGTATTGAATACAAAGACGTATATAATAAAACATACTACAAAGACATGTAGAACAAAGACATATGTAAATAGATATACGTAAACAGTACAAAAGGTGACCGTAGTCAATATAAGGGGTAACCAAAAATATTATCCAAATACAATAAAAAACGATAACCAAAATACATATACAACATCAAAGACTACTCGGCCTGTCACTCTCTCGATGTTCCTCTATTGCCTCTTGTAAAGAAGAATCCCCCAAGCCCCCGCCATGATAGCATCCAGAACACCTCTAACATCAGATCCATCAGGAAACAAACCTCCATCAATACCCGCATGCGCGATCTCCATGATACGATGACACCTAGGCAACACATCAGTGGCATGATCGACCTGTACTTGCTCCTCCTCTAGAATCTCCTGATAAGCTGGCCTTGATGGATTTCTTGGAGCATCTTGTACCAGGTATGTATGGGGCACCCTAGATGGTCTCTCAGTCATTACTTTTGTAGAAGTATAAAAAAAAGATTAACATAAGACTATTGTTAAAAAATAAGGGAAAATAGAATTTCTCTTTCCACCCTATCAGTGAGGAAGTACACCTACGGGAGGACGAAGGCGGGGAGAAATGCACTAGAGAATCCCACCTGCTGTAGGAGGATGATGCAGTCTGAGTAGAAACAGGAACACTGGAGGCAGAGGCTGTAATACGCACATCCAGCACAACCTGACAAGAGACAGCAGGAGCCTGCGATGTCTGACTCCTTTCCCTCCACACAGAAGCATGTTGTGCAAATCTGTCGTGCCTTAACCTAGATGGTCTCTTAGCCATTACTCCTGTATAAGTATAAAATAAACGTTAACATAAGGACTATTGTTCAAAAATAAGGGGAAAATAGAAACACAGACTAAAACCAAAAATTCATTTTTGGTTTTCTTCAGCTTTAAAATAAAAATCGAAAATATATTTCTGGTACGACCTGTAATTCAAAGCTTTGTCAATGATGAAGCAGAGCCACAAATGTCATCAAAATAATGGTCATTGATCATAAAAAAGATGTTTCAAATACATTTCTTATGACTCACTAACATTGAAAACACTAAACAACTCACAATTTCTACCCTAAATCTCAAATTTGACTAGAAATTACATAAACTCTAAAAAGCTAAAAACAACTTAAGTTAACTGATGCTTGATGATTCCTGATGAGTTTTATGCGAAGTGGTTTGATTTTATAACAATCTCGTTTGAGAGGGTTTAAAGGGTTGCGTGTTTGAAAAGAAATTGTTTTTGTAATGAGAGGGGAAAAGGTAGTGCACCTTTAAGTCTTAACACGAACAAAAAATATACATCTGATTGCAACCGTAAATATATTTCTGGTTCCTATATTGGCTTGAGCTTGTGTGTGTTTGAGTGCGTGTTTGGGGTGCAACCGGAAATACATTTACGATTGCAATCAGATGTATATTTCTGGTTTTCATCCAACTTTTACATACAATTTATGCCTGATAAGGTGTGCACCAGAAATATATTTTCGATTTTGAAGGACATTTTTGAAATTTCGTGTGGTGCATTAGAGAACTATAGAATGGAAAAAGAAATCCTCTTAATAGAATATGATGTCTCAAAATATATTGCACGATTGATTTATTTAATATAAAAAATGTGAAAGACCGATCATAAATACTATGTATTCGGCATTTGACAAAATATTGTGGATGAATACTATATTTTTCAGCATATCCATATCCTCTTATAGGGATCGACATACTACAACCAATCGATGACACCCGATCTATTTTATATAGTTTTTGAAAAACGATTTGAAATGAGTTAGTTTACGCGTTGGATTGAAAAAGTTGAAAATGGTTTCGACGAGTTTGCTCGACAAATTCAAACAATGATTTTAGATTTGTCAAAAATCAAACTCGAGCGAAACCAAAATATCTATGTAAACAAAGCCAATTTAATTTTAAATGAGTCCGCTCCACACTTTTAAAATCTTAGATTAGATCGTAAATTATATTCTCTTATCAATATTTCAATCAAAAACTCTAAAGACGTTAACACGTCCTTATTTAGTTTAAATTATTTTTATTAATCAACCATAACTATTGTGGAAGTAAAGAAAAACATAATTATTATCATAAAAACATAAATTAAATATCTCTTATCAACAAATTATTATTCATTTTCTTAATTTGATTTTGTGCATTAAGTTTAACAAGTATTCACAATTCTTGTCTGGCCACTGTCAATGAAAAACCCTTGTAAGAAAGTTGGATCAAATTTCTCTGCTTACATACATTGCCACCAACATCTTCTTCCATTAGAAAAACCCTAAATTTCAATCTCTAACTGAAAAATTCACTCAGAAAATGAAGACTATTCCTTTGATTCTACTGGGTTGTGGTGGAGTTGGTTCTCACCTTCTCCAACACATTGTCTCGTGCCGTTCTCTTCATTCTTTACAGGTATTTCTAACACCCCTTTACCTTCCTGTTTATCTATTCGATTCTCATAGCTATTGATTACAGTAAAGTATGATCCTTTTCTGACATTGATGAAAAATGTGTTTTTTGTTGATTGATGTTTTGAATTCTGATTGGCAGGGACTTTTGTTGAGAGTTGTGGGTGTTGGTGATAGTAAATCTCTGATGGTTGTTGATGATTTGTTGAATAAGGGCTTGGATGATAGCTTTTTGTTAGAACTTTGCAGGATCAAGCATGCTGGAGAATCTCTATCAAAACTTGCTGACAGTGGTAGATATCTATACTAGTGTGCCTAGCTTGTCTTGATAGTGATATGATATGAATGTTTGTGATTTGTTATGCTTACTCTTTGATTGTAATTGAAAGGACAATGCCGTGTTTTTGCACATCCGGAATCGCAAGGAAAGATTGTGGATATTGCATCTCAACTTGGTAAAAAAACAGGTGTGCTCAATTTCGTTGTGTCATGAATCACCTGGTTAATGTGGCTGATTTAAAAGTAAATGGTGAATAGGAGTAAGATTTCGTCTATGCAATCACTTGAACAGATTTATATCTGAATTTTTCATTGTAGGTTTAGCTTTTGTTGATTGCACTGCTAGCTCTGACACTATTTCAGTGCTAAAACAAGTGGTTGATTTGGGTTGTTGTGTTGTTATGGCAAATAAAAAGCCTCTTACTTCTACAATGGTAAGATCATCACGAATGTTTCGTAATAATAGTTGAAATGGGGGATAGGAAAGGAAATGCATAATTATTGTTGAGTAGGTAAGTCTTATTTTACTTTACCCCCTTGTAACCAGTGGCACTTGTCGACACATTCTAGGAGGAAAGGAAAATCTAATTTACCCCCCTCTAATATATGGTCGTGTTCGTTTTGGTCTTAAAAAATAAAAATCATGCAACATGATCCCTAAACTTTATAATGTACGGAGTTTTGATTTTCTGCCAAACTATTAACAAAATCTGTCATTATGATATCATGTGTTTGAAGCTTCAGCCTCAAAGTGTTCATATAATCTTCTTTGAAGTGAACTTTTCCAATCTTGAAATGAAATTCCCTAAAAAAATGGGCATGATCTGAAAATTTCCTTTCATGTTTGCATTTGATAGAAAATCAAATGCAAGAGTGACTATGTGCATATTAAAATGTTTACAGTATTACCTGGTTTGAAGTTTTGAGACCGAACTGCCACATAGCGCTAAAAGAAAGTTTCATTATAATTATTCTATTGAATAAAAGATAGGGTTGATTTCTCCTGATTTACTTTGTTTCTTTGTTCTATTGACGTGGTTGCCTCATCTAAATAATAACCCTTACATGGAACAGGAGGATTTTGAAAACCTTATGAAATATCCACGTCGAATCCGACATGAGTCAACTGTAAGTGATGTTAATTCATACTTCTACTAGATTACTGATGCATCTACATTTATTGCAATGAAATGGGCTATAAAAAATAGTTGTGAAAAGTATACATTTTCCATAAAAAGGAATATAAACTGCAAATTTGTTTGTAGAATTTGTTCCATTGGTTATATACTTATATTTATTTATGTCCACTCAATTTCAAGTAACCAAATTAGAGGCTGTGTAAGTTCTGGATATGTTGTCTGGTGGATCTATAATCTGCAAGCTGTTGCTTTGCTGAAATTCTGAATGTTATGATTTATGAACAATAATCCAATTATTTAAGAAGAATAATCAAATGAACTCATCTGAACTTTCCTATTCTCATCTTCTAGAAATAAGGAGGGAAAGATCATGAAGGACTATGTTTTACTCAACCATTTTCTTATGCGTATATGGAAATATGGAAATATGGGAAATTCGAAATCGAAATCAGAAGAAAAAGGACCTGAAATATAAACTTCAATTTAATTTGAAATGTAACAATGATATTATATTATTTATTTCTTTTAAAAAATTTACAAATCATTTTACTTGTATGTTCTTAATTCTTATGGAACAAAATGTATGCTTCTTTTAGTGTAAATGTATGTTGTGTTATGCACGTTATCAGATTCATTATACTTGTTTGGATTCTGCCACCCGTTTGTACCATCCATTGTTTTTGATCAATTTCTTGAACTTGTCTTGATAGCAAAATGAGAAATGTGCTTTAAATGGGCCATGTATATTTTTTTTAGGTTGTCAATTGACGGAATTGTAATTCTAATAGGAAACTATACCATTGAAAATTTATGAGTTCATGGGAATATTGAAAAACCATGGATTGAGGAACTATGACTGGTCTGAATTTGATTGTGATGTTTTTAAAGGTTGGCGCTGGTCTTCCTGTGATAGCATCCCTGAATCGCATTATCTCATCTGGCGATCCAGTTCATCGGATTGTTGGAAGTTTGAGTGGTATGATATCTTTCATCATTGTATGATTACATCCCTTAGGGTGTGTTTGTTTCAAGTTTAGAAATTACATTATTGGGAATACATAGGTAAAAAGTGATGATACTCATGTTTGTTACAAGGTTGAAAAAAATTATTCCTGGGTATAAAGATTCCAAGGAACAAAATAATTTCTTATAACTTCCCTTATTCCCATGTTAAAGGATGGGAAAGTGGATTCCCATGAAATTTTATATAGTTTTTTAAAATAAATTAATAAAAATTACAATATTCCTGGGAATAGTAAAATTTTTGCCAAACAATTTTTCAAAAGAATACCTTGGAATAAATTTCCTACATTTATTTTCCTGGGATTATAATTCTAAGGAATAAATTTTTACACCTTGAAACAAACGCCCCCTTAGATATTATTTTTTGTGCTTGATCACATATTCATATTTGGCAGTCTTCCACATATATGTAAGTTAGTGTTATGTTGATATTGGAATTTATGCTGCATACTCTTACTAGGAACATTGGGATATGTAATGAGTGAGGTTGAAGATGGAAAACCGCTGAGCCAAGTTGTAAGAGCTGCTAAAAGTCTGGGGTACACTGAACCAGGTTATTGACAGCTACTTTTGAAAGTGTATTATTCAGTGGGCTCCATTTGCTTATTACTACACAATTAGTTTTTGGTAAATTATCTTTAAACGTGTGGATTATTTATGTGTTCTGTCTTGTTGCAGATCCACGTGACGACCTTAGTGGAATGGATGTTGCTAGAAAGGTTTTTTTTTCTTCTGCGAAATTTACTTTTGTAGTTGTTCTTGTTTTATCCAAAACTCATAAATCTGTACCATGCGTTAGCAAAATTCTTGTGCTGTATGTGGCTAATGGGGCTTCAGATTCATTTTCAAAGTTGTTATATCGGGATTTATCAACTTATAGTTGGCCATTTCTTATCATAGGACTTTTTTCACTACTTTTCGATGAAGATGAATGTATTATTATGAATAATAACTTAAAATGGTCATAAATCCTAATACAAACATTCTTCTTTTTGGGCTAATATTTGAAACAGGCTTTGATTCTTGCTAGAATACTTGGACGTCAGATTAATATGGATAGCATTCAGGTTTGTATGCCATTTTTCACATTTTACTTTCATGTCTCACCTTTCCTTTATTTAGTTAGCTTTTTTTCCCCTTATGTTAATAATTTTATATATATTTCACAGGTTGAGAGCTTGTATCCCAAAGAAATGGGGCCTGATGTAATGACTGTTGATGACTTTTTGGGTCGTGGACTCTTGTTGCTAGACAAAGATATTCAAGAGAGGGTTGAGAAGGCAGCTTCAAATGGAAATGTTCTGCGATATGTATGTGTTATTGAAGGCCCAAGGTATCTTTTTTTTCCTCCATATTTCATGTTCAATTCAATCTTTGCATTTTGGTGACGATCAATGATTAATTTTTTAAATAATAAGTACATTGACACCGTTTATATTGATTATACTTTTCTCCTCTTTGTAGTTGTAAAGTTGGTATTCAAGAGCTTCCAAAGAATTCTGCTTTAGGAAGATTAAGAGGAAGTGATAATGTGGTAAGCTTCTTTTATTTCTTGCTTTTTGGTGTTTAATATTTTTAATAAATTTTTTTTCCACTTTAGAGCCTTGACCTGGCATAATATGCTTTCATTCACAATTTCTTTGCTTTGCCGTGTAGTACAAATTCAGCTTTCCGAAGCACCAACTTCAAATGCTTGACCATTTTGTATGTTAATGTAAATGACAGTTGGAAGTATACACTCAATGCTATAGTGACCAACCCCTGGTTATTCAAGGTGCTGGAGCTGGAAATGACACAACTGCAGCTGGTGTCCTTGCTGATATTGTGGATATTCAGGATTTATTTCCTTGAGGGAAAAGTTTTTGTTATGTGAATTTAAAGCAAATAAAAGGTACCGCTTGTCCTGGAATCTCATTGATGTGCTTTTACATTTTTTGTTAAAATATATTCATGGTCTTATTTTAATTTGGTAATTTGTAACATCATTTTCAATGTTGTTTTCAAGGACTGTGATTTTGATGTAAAAACTCACCTATACGGTTTATAGTTGGTTTATAAATCATGGTCTGTTTATGTAGCCCTGCACATTTCAAGTTCAAATCTCAAGTTGATGGTTAATGGAGCTTACTTGCAGGCTTCATATGGATGAATACTACTAGATTACTTGAGAGGCATCATTTTCCTTTCAAACACATTTTCTTATGTTGGAAATGCTTTTGATGTATTATTATTATTATTATTTTTCTTTTCAATTTGGTAGGTACAGAATGCAGAACATATATCATTGTAGGGGGAATTGGTTAAATTTAATGAGAACAAATATTTTTGCATAACATAAGGATATGTTATATGACTTGTCTCATTAATTATAGTGCAGCATCAACCTTTAAAATTCAGCTAATTCTGTGCAATCAAAATAGCAACCTGTAGGACCTTCATCTGGTAAAAGGGCCAGCATGATTGGGCCTCTAGCACCCTCATCTACTGTCATTGTGCCTTTTTGCCAGTTGAGATCAGTGCTTACAAAGCCGGGATGAACACAGTTAATGAGCATGTGAGGATTATTCCTTGCAAGAACTCTTGTATAAGCATTGAGACTGGCCTTGGAGATGCTGTACGCAGGAAGCATCATACCCCACCCACTAGCTTCAAGAGCATTTCCTTTAAAATCATACAGAAATTTCTTCACTATGGTGTCTATTTTCTCTTCAGATAGTTCCTCTACAGCCCCAAGGTCATTTCTTAGCCTCCCATTTGGAATCCTCTGCACACAATCATGATGCTTTTCATCAGTGGAGGTAAATTGATAAGGCACATGTTGTAGACAAGTAATGATATATTCTAGAATAAAATGCATAATAGTAGATCCAAAAGCACTTGAATGAGATGGTTTAGGTCTTCAAACTTAATCTGATGTTCTAGGCTTGAATCCACACTTGATAATACCCCAACATACTTTGTAAAAGATATCTATAGTCTACATTTAGATTGAGGATGGTGTTTCTTTTGGAGCTGGATCTCAGCTTTATACCTTTAACTCACCCCTGAGAGAAGAGAGATTCACTATCCTTGCCTTTGCAGATGATAATTGTAGCAGAGGAAGGAGAGCCTTAGTTACTCTTTTGACACCATAGTAATTGGTATTTAAACATTCTTCCGCCTTCTCGTAAGTTTGCGCAATAACACCTTGAAACAAGGTGTTGTCAACCTCACCTGACAACTGCATCCACATGTCATAAAAGGTGCCATTTTATAAACTGGTAATTTAACAGTAATTTGACCTTACCCAAGTTGTAGGATCCACATTCAAGGCCTTTAGACCCTCCTTATCTACTTCAACACATGATGCTCCTGCATTATTAATCTTCACAAAACCAACTATCAGTTTACTTCTGTTTATAGCATATTATTTGATCGATCTTATTTTGACTTTAAAATACTAGCAGTGTAGACAGACAGACACTAACCAAGATGTCAAGCCGGCCAAATTGTTGTTGGATGAACTTGGTCAACGACTCAATACTGAGCGCATCCAAAACATCCAGCTGATGAAATACCACATTTGACAAACCTATCTGATGGAGGTTTGTAATGGCATCCCTTCCCCTTGTCTCATTTCTCGCTGTTAACACAACAGCAATGCCTAAAGACGCTAGTTGCTTCACTATCTCCAATCCAATGCCTTTGTTTGCACCGGTAACTACTGCATATCTATACATATCACGTGTCAGCCACAACCTTATATAGTCCTGCATTCATTTCTACCTTTTTGTTTACTTCTGAAATGTAAAAGTTTGTATTTTAAGTGTCTTCAGTGTAATTTTCAAGCCTATATGGTTGCTCACCTTTGTGCTACATATCTTCCATTTGATTCCATACAGGAATGATGTTTCTAGCTAATTGTTACCTGCAGAATTTTAAGTGCTGAATTCAGTGAAGTATTATCATAAGTTGAATGAATCACATATAGAAAGGTGGATGAATCTATATATTTAAAAAATTGTTGCATTGCAGGCAAGGTGACCATTGGCACACACTTGTTGACACAGACAATAAGTCAATAATATGTTTGTTTATTATTTAAGTTAATTATTCTAAGGAATTATTCTTCAAGATCCTCTATTAGATAAACCTATTGTTTTGTGTATCAAATAAGAAGCATCGTCAACTCTGATTTTGTCAACATGTTGGCTTAGGTGCCGGACATGATGATCACGATCAGTATGCATGGGATAAGATCCTCTGCTCCCTTTTGTGTCATGTTGCCTAATCTACACTAATATCAACCATTTGATTATGTTACCGCATGCAATGACGAGGATTTTAAGGCCATGATGCATGCAATAACAACTGCAAACGAAAATCTTTCATTTGTGGTATAGTTGCAGGGGGTGCGTCTAGATAACTCTAAATTCTATACTCTTTTGCTTCTATTTTATTTTGGATAGAATCTTTTGGATTCATTACTCTTTAATTTTGGCAATTTCTTTTTCCATTCTTATGACGTGGCTCACATCTTTGAAAATCCGAAATTACCTTCAAAAGTTTTTGGAGATAAATCTCTGAGCGTATCTTATATCATTTCATTCTTCGTAAATCAGACCGTCACTTTATTTTTACCAAGAAATTAATCCAGAGATGCATCTCTGAATTAATTTTTGTAGTTTATTTTTAGTTATTTTAACGCAGTCATTCCATTTTTATTGAAAATTAATTCGGAGATGTATTTCTGAAAATATTCTTGAGTCAACTTTTAGCTATTTAAACATTTGTATTTTGTATATTATGAGGTGTTTTCAGAGATGCATCTCTGAATATATCTCATGTTTTGGATCGAGCATGTGGCTGACCTAGTGTCGAGCACGGCCCAATTCATGTCTACGCTGAGGACGACCCAAGTTATTGGTCCAATCCGTTGGGGACAATGGCGAACATGTTTCCCCACGTGCTCCTCACCCGAGGAAACATCACTAACTGAACCCGCACACCTCGCGCGACCGATGAAACTGTTTTGCCCTTCGTAACAGGCAAGTTCATCCATTATCCGTGGAGTGCAGAGCGGTTGACCCAGGAAGATGGGCACAAGCTGCTCATCCCTACTTTCACGTGGGAATCCTAGCAGTCATTCGTTGTAGGCCTGAACGCTCAGCCCATAACAGAGACCATTGACCAAGTGTTTGGGGCTCACTATAAATACCCTCCTCTGTAGGAGGGTCAGGTATTCTATTCTTTATCCTTTCTTACTTACCTCTTCATATAAATTGACTTAAGCATCAGAGTGCCTGCAGGTACAATCCCCATTCGTTGATAGTTCAAGACTACAGACGTGTCGTCAACCACTAACCTACTTTGATCAACACGTAAGATCAATGACGTCGTTTATGGTAAACTGTTTTCCCATCTTTTCTTTCCCTAAAACCAAAAGATCAAAACAAAAAATCTCAAAAACCGATCATGGCCGGTCAAGACGACAACAATATCGGTGGTCACGAAACCATTATCTCTCCCATCCGTAACACGAACAACGACAATGAGATGCCATTTTTGGAGGAAGACACTCCACTAAGGAGAGACAGGCACACCACTTCCCCCTCATCCTACGATGCGGTCGACAATGGCATCCAATACATCAAAACCCGCAAAAGCTAGAAAGCTCCAAAGAAGACGTCGGAGAAATTTCAACCGATTCTGGTGCCACCCAATGCCGATCCGACCATGGCAGCTCTATTCGTGGCACTTAACCAGACCAACACGCTGATCTACCAACAAAATGAATGGATCAGAGCATTGTAGAAGGATTGTTATTCACGCTCTCCCCCGGGGAGACACTAACGATATGAGTACTGAAGCCCATCGTCGCGATGACCAAGCCGCCGCCCATCGTTAGAGAAGCCGCAACCCTTGATGATCAAGAAGCGCAACCGTACTCCTCACCGCAAGGATCGACGCTCCCCGGTTTCCAAGAAAAGTAAAGCCAGTCGAAGACCAGATAACCTTCCTCCACTGCTGTACAAATCGAAGGGGCAACCAAAGAACTCACCGCCATACCGCGATGACAGCCCTCGGCGAGAGAGGTACAACCATTCTCCATCACGATCACTGGTTTGGAGTGAAGAAGACGACCCCTACAGACCATTATCTCGAGCAATCATGGATGTTCTCCTTCCCGTCGGGCTGGAAAAACCATTGAACTTGGGAAAACATGATGGAACAACAGACCCCAATGAACACATCAAAAACATCGATGCTCTGCTCGATTATCGCAGCGTCATAGGTGCCATCAAATACAGGTTGTTCCCCACTACTCTGAGGAAGAGTGCCATGACGTGGCACAAGAGCCTCACTGACGAATCAGTCACTTCCTAGAGAGACCTAAGAAAGCAGTTTTTGAGACACTTCACCACTTCTCATCGCCATCCAAAGTCTGATGCGACACTTGAAGCAATCGTGCAAGGGAAAGACGAATCCCTTTGAGCCTACATCGAGAGGTTCAATAGGAAAGCCGTCTAGGTCTCCACAACCGATGACATGAAGGAGTATTTGTTCGAGCAGAGATTGCGCCCCCGAAGTGACTTTGTAAAAGCAGTTGGCATTGAAAATCTTGCGTCGCTGGATTCCATCCTCTTTAAGGCCCATACCTACATTCAATACGAGGAAAAGGAAGATGCCAACAATGCTCGAGACTCACAAAACCAAGAAAACACCAGAGTTTTGAAGCACGATGACTACCCAACGCCTCACGGAGGAGGGGAGAAAAGAAAAGAAGAGAAGCCCCGCGAGCCTCGGGAGTACAAATGACTTGCTCGCTGTTTTGCCGAGTACACATCACTGATCTCTTCTCGTGAGTGTATTCTGTTCGAGTGCGCGAATTTGGAATTCCACTAGGGTGGAGTCCGTTTTGCTAGGAAAACACCTACCAAGCCTATCGCAGACAAGTATAAATATTTTCGGTTCCATAAGAGCCACATGCACGTTACTGAAGAGTGCATCCACCTCAAGAATGCGATCGAGATCCTCATCAGGGAGGGGCACCTGAAGCAATACACCAAGAAAAGAGAATTTCCTCGGCAAGACGCCTGAGAAACGAAGAAGGCCGAGGAGGAAAACCCGCCCTCTAACGACGCCGCCAACCTACAGATTGCTATGTGCATCTCTTGCCCTGAGGACTTCTACGGCCCCGACGTGGCCGACCCTCCCTTATACTTTGCAACACACAGCACATGGGAGACCTTCCCCTCCTCCATTGTCATATTCGGCAGGGGATTCAACAAACTCACTATAGGTTCGGTGAAAAGAAAATTCGAGCAACTCATCGATGTAAGCTCAAGCCAAAATTTTACCCTCGACAAGTGTCGGGGAAACTCAGTTCCTATGAAGTTCTACCACGAGGAGATTCCCATAGGATCCTCCAACTCCAACATCCCTTTGCTCGTGAGAGCACAAATGGGCAACTTTGACGTTCGCTGCATACTGGTCAACTATTGAAGCTCAGTCGACATCATGTACTCTCACATATTCCTGACTTTACAACTCGACGAAACACATTTGACACCCTACGTGGACTCTGATCTTCAGGGCTTCAATGACGCGACCACAAAGTCATGGGGCTATGTCGAATTGATTGTCACTTTTAAAGCAGCCGAGACCTCCAGATCGGTCAAAGTATAATTCCTAGTGATAGACTGTCCATCTTTGTACCAGTGCATCCTAGGAAGGCCAACTCTGGCCGAACTGGCCGCCGTACCCTCCACTGTGAATTTGAATATGAAGTATCACACGTACAAGAGATATGTCGCCATGCTTCACGGGGAATTAGAAGCTGCGAGGAGATGTTTTGAAGCAACCTCAAAGAGGCAGAAATCCATCAACGTGTCACCTAGAACTGTCGACGAGACAGTGCAACCTAACGACTCGGAGGAGCCAAAGCCAAAGCCTCACGTTGACTCGGTCAACCTCGACAATTGCTTCACTAAAGACGACTTGAAGGAGCAAAAGAAGAAAGAAAGAGAAGCCCTATTAGCAGTGGAAAACTCCTCAACACTAGATAACAACGAGGATCCTGGCCATCCTAGAAGCCCTGTTCCAGACGGCGAGTTCAAAGTTATCCTCCTCGGTAACGATCCAAACAAAGGAGTGAAGATTGACACTGGTCTCCCCGACTTCGCGAGGAAGATGCTAAAATCCTGCTTAAGAGGTTGACCTATTCACGTGGAGTGCCACTGAGATGCCCAGACTGGACCCTGAAGTCGACTGCCACCAACTGACCATAGATCTTGCTGCTAGGACTATAGTGCAACGTAGGCATAGGCAGTCTCCCGAAAAAGCGGAGGTTGTTGAAAATGCTGTAAAAGACCTCCTAGAGGCAAATTTTATTTCAGAAGTCCAGTACATAACATGGATTTCAAATGTTGTACTTGTGATAAAATCTAATGGAAAATGGAGGATTTCCTTGATTATATCGATCTTAATAGGACTTATCCTAAAGATGCTTACCCTTTATCTAACATAGATAGACTAGTTGATAATTCTGCTGGATTTAAATTATTTTCTTTTATGGATGTGTATTCAGGGTACAACCAGATCCCCATGACAAAGTGTGACAAAAAATACACGACCTTCATGACTGAGTCGGGCAATTACTACTATAATGTAATGCCCTTCGGCTTGAAAAACTCCAGTGCTACATACCAACAGATGATGAACAAAGTCTTCCGAGGTGAGATTGGAGACATGCTCGAAGTCTACATGGACGACATGATCGTAAAATCACAAGAGGAATCTGACCATACGTTCCACCTGAAGAGAGTCTTCGACCAGGCGAGGAGATGAAAGATAAGGTTCAATCTGGAGAAATGCACCTTCTCCATTCGAATAGGTAAGTTCCTCGGCTTCTATCTAACAGAATGAGGAATCAAAGCGAACCCTGACAAATGTAGGGCATTCTCCGAATTCCCAACACCAAACTCAAAGAAATCAATTTAATCCCTAAACGCGATGCTCACCTTATTATTCCGCTTCGTAGCAAAGTCTGCCCAGCACACACTTCCCCTATTCAAACTTCTCCGCAAGGAAGCAGCATTCGAATAGACTGAGGAGTGCGAACAAGCCCTCCTTCACCTCCAACGATCTCTCTCGTAACCATTAGCCCTCTCGCAACCACACAATAAGGATACTTTCTACCTTTACCTCGTTGTCACTGTCAAGGCTGTCAGCGCGACTCTCATTTGCAAGACCCCCGTAGGGTAGAAACCCATATACTTCACTAGAAAGGCCCTACAAGGACCAGAACCCAGATATCAGGAGACTGAAAAAGTAGCTCTGGCCCTCATCAACGCAGCGAGAAGATTGAGACACTACTTCCTAGCTCACACAATCATGGTGCAAACTGACCAACCCATAAAGCATCTGCTCAACTGTCCCGACATGGATGGCAGAATGCTCAAATGGTCACTGGAAATCTCTAAATTCTACATCCGATACGAGAGCATAAAGTCCCTTAAAGCCCAAGTACTAGCCGACTTCATGGCAAAAATGGCCACACCTGCCTCCCCGACAAATGGAACCAGTAAGTGGACCATTTTCATGGACAAAGCATCCATCTTGACAGGAAGCGAAGCAGGCATCATTCTTGAAAATAAGAAGGGGATCCTGATTAAATTTTCCCTTGCCCTATCCTTTCCAACCTCGAACAACCAGGAATAGTATGAAGCCTTCCTCGCAAGGCTATTTTTGGCTGAAGACTTGGGAGCTAAAGAGGTAAAAATCTTCACTGGTTCCCAGCTCTTCACCTCTCAAGTATTGGGAGAATAAAGTCAAGAACTACAATCTCTCAGAGTACTTAGCTTTGGTTCAAGAAAGAATAACAAAATTTGATTCCGGTGAAGTAAAACATGTTCCTCACGAGCACAACACCCGAGAAGGCATCCGGCCAAAGCTCGCGAGCACAAAGAAGAAAGGCGAAAATAAGTTCGTCATCCAAGAGATACTTTCCCGCCCAGGAATCAGAAAACCCTCTACAACTCTCAACGTAAATGCCATTAGCGATAGCGCCTGTTGGATGGCCCTGATATACAACTACCTCGCAACATGAGAACTACCCTTGACCAGAAAGAGGCTAATGTGATCAGGCGCAGAGCTTGCGCCTACATCTTGGTCGAAGACAAGTTGTACAAACGAGGATTCTCCATCCCTCTCCTTAAGTGTGTCGAGGAATCCAAGGTTGCCCACATCCTACACGAAATCCACGAAAGAATCAACGACCAACACCTCGGAGGAAGATTCCTCGCCCAGAAGGCCCTGCGAGCAGGATACTACTGGCCCACCGTGCAACACAACGCAAAAGAAAATGTTAAAAAAATATGATAAATATCAATGCCATAGAGACATGCACTTGGCACCGCCCAACGAGCTTAAAACTCTCTCGTCTTCGTGGCCCTTCGCCTGGTGGAGAATGGAAATCCTCGTGCCATTTACCACAGGATCAAACTAGAACAAGTACCTGATAGTCGGCGTTGATTATTTCATGAAGTGTATAGAGAGGGAAGCCCCCACCAAAATTACGACACACAATATACTTTGTTTCTACAAGAGAAACATACTTGCCCGATTCGGCATACCACAAGCACTCGTCACCGATAACGGGACGCAGTTCACCGACAAAAATTTCTAGGAATTCATTGCCAAACAGGGCACCACACAATATTTGACATCTGTCAAGCACCCGTAAACAAACAGGCAGACCGAAGCCACGAACAGAGTGATCCTACGAGGCTTAAAACAAAGATTAAGTGAGGCAAAAAAGAAATGGATCAAAGAGCTACATAAGTTACTCTGGTCCTACACTCTAATTACTCATACACTCTCATATTATTATTTTAATTACTAAAATAATTCATGATAATTCTAGTCCACTTCTACCAATCTCTAATTACTCATACACTCTCATCTCGAGGTCACACACCCCCATCACCCAAATTAATTAAATTATCACACATAATAATTAAATTAAAATACAAATAAATCTAATAAAGTAATAATTAAAAAACGGGGGTGTTACAACCACCCTATACACAACAACAAAATGGAGTTGTTGAAAGAAAGAATCGATCAATTATGAACATGGTAAGAAGCGTGTTTAAGGAAAGAACTTTCCAAAAGAATTATGGAGAGAAGCATTGTCCACAACTAGATATTTGTTGAATAGGTGTCCAACAAAAAAGATCGAGAAGATAACATTGTAAGAAGCTTGGTTCAGATTGATACCGAACATGAGTCACTTGAGAATGTTTGGCTCGGTAGCGTAGCAACATGTGCAAGATCAACTTAGAAAAAAGCTTGATGACAAGGGAGACTAAATGATAATTGCAGGGTATCACTCTACTGGTGGTTACAAGCTATATGATGCAGAAAACAAAAGAACCGTGATCAACAGAGACATCGTTTTTGAATAAATTGAGCAAATGCAGTAGAGTGGAACTAGTTTTCATAATATATCAATTGGTTAAACTAGTGAAAAGTTTGTTCCTGTAGTGCTGGAAGGTGCATAACCAGCCTATGTTGAAGTTCGAATGGAAGATAATGTGAGGAGATCAACAAGAAAAAGAGGTATGCTCGTAAGGCTCCAAGATTATGAGCTATTCCAAGATAACAAAATCAATGACGATGGTGATTTTGTCCATTTTGCAATTATGGTCGAATCTAAACCCGTTAAAATAGAAGAGGCCTTGAGTGATATAAAATGGATTTGTACTATGAAGGGGGAGATGAAATCGTTTAAGAAGAACAAGATTTGAGAGCTAGTTGATCTACCAGAAGGAAAGAATTCAATTGCTGTACAAAGTAAAGGCAAATCCCAAGGGTCAAATAGTTAAACATAATGCTCTATTAGTTACAAAGGGACTTTTGCAAAGAGAAGACCTAGACTTTAAAGAGGTGTTTACACCGGTGGCTAGAATGGAAACTATTAGGCTAGTTGTTGGTATTACAAATGATAATAATTGGTCCATCTACCAAATAGATGTCAAATATGCATTTTTTAACAAACCGCTTGAAGAAGAGGTTTATGTAAAACAACCTCTTGGTTTTGTTGTGAAAAACCAAAAGTCAGTTCTACCAATTGAACAAAGTGTTGTACGATTTTAAACAAGCTCCAAGATCTTGGAACAAGAAGATATATGGTTTATTAAAGGTGTCTAGCTTCAAGAAGTGTGCATCCGAACATGGTTTCTATATGAAGAAGGATACAAATGAAGGAGGTGATAATTCTTTGTCTCTATATAGACGATTTGTTGATTACGAGCAGTAATGAAGAGTATTTCTAAGTTTAAGAGTGAGCTTATAAAGGAGTTTGATATGAGCAACCTTGGCCCTATGATATACTTTCTTGGTACTGAGTTTTACAAGTCCTAGAAAGGACTGCTCATACATCAAATAAGGTATGCGCTTGAGATTTTGAAGATGTTTGAAATGAAGTAATGTAATGTTGTCATTACTCGAGCTAAACCGAGGTTGTAGTTGTAAAAGAATTATGATGAACAAGATGCTAATCGAACTCAATATCAGAGGCTGATTGGATCCTTGTGTTACTTGTGCAATATATGAATAGATTTGACGATGTATTATAAGAAAATTCATGGAGAGACAAAAGGTGTCTCACTTGGAAGAAATCAAGAGGATTCTAAGATTCGTCAAAGAATCTATTGGCTATAAAATTCTATTTCCCACAATGGAGAAGGGCAACAAATGCAATTTACCCGGATTTGCCAGTTTTAATTGGCGGGGTGATAAAGATGATAAAAAGTCTACAACTTGATACACCTTTATGTTCAGTGAAACACCAATCTCACAATCTTCGAAGAAGAAACTGATAGTGGTGTTATCTTCTTACGGGGTCGAGTACATTGCAGCCTCGTTGTGTACATGCCAAGCCATGTGATTGATTAATTTGTTGAAGGAGCTGGACAATAAAGAGTGTGACGATGTAACACTCATGGTTGATAACGTTTTCGTTATAAACCTTGCTAAGAACCTCATTGCACATGGGAGAAGCAAGCATATTGAGATGAGGTTTCACTACCTGAGAGAACTTGTCAGTGAAGGAAGATTGAGGTTGGAGTATTGTAGAAGTGAAGATTAAGTGGCCGATTTTCTCACCAAAGGAGTGTTGATTAAAGTGTTCAAGAGATTGAAGAAGCTAGGACTTGAATCACATGCACGTAACCAATTGATATATAAGTCTAATTGATTACACCCCTTGTATTTGTTAAACATAAGCTAAGTTATCTGGTTGACATAATATGTCAATCGGTTAATTGTAGGATATTTTTCGAGACAGTAGCATAATGTAACCGGTTGACACAATAGTGCAACCAGTAACACACCTGAGAGTTTTTAATTTTATTTGTTTGATAATTGTACCTAATCTTCTGTAATTGTATATACCCTTGGGTATTTCCTGAATAATAGATTGCATATTTTCACCCTCAATTACTCTCTCTCATTCTCTCCCTCTCCACACTGAACTACTCAATTATTCACCAAATTTGTGGTTCAAAGTTCTAACAAATACACCCCCTCACGCCCACCACTCTTTTGGACTTGGTGCGTGGATATTAATGGTGGGCAGCCCATGGTCTGTTTGATATGCTTTGATACTATATTATAGTTTAATTTAACTTATCCTTACTAAACCGGCTTATAAGGTAAAGATTGTCACTCTATATAACTATTATAAGACTCTATATCCAACTAATGTGAGACTTAGGATTTTCTCAACAGAACAATAGAAAGTAAATTTCTAGATCGATCATGTACTCTACAAATAATAATCGTCCAATATATAATTGAATTGTTTTATTGTAATGATGTCATGATCGATCGTCTGTTTTAAATAATTTTGAACAATACCGCAAAATCTTTTAAAATAATAAAAAATATATGTTATACAACTGCCTACATAATAAACAGGCCCCATGTTGTTCAGCAGGGACAAAGACATACATGTTGTTGCAATTATGTGGGCACATGCCCTCATAAAAAATTGAAATTGATTTCTTTTTAGAAAAAAAGCTCTCGTATTTATGAGGAATGTTAGTAATGCATTATACATCCTCTAGACATATTTATAAATAATATTTTTTCTATAGATTTATTAAATAATTGATGTATCTAGTATAAAATAACAATTAGATACATCATTTATTCAATAAATTTTAAAAAACTTTTGTTATTTATATTTGTATATCAGTATTAAATGCTATTCAAAAGCACTTAAATATCGAGATAAGATAGCAAAATAAAAAAAAAATGATATTCTTACGCCTAAAACATACGTTACACTGTATTCATTGTTCAATAATACGGTAAACAATATTTTATTAAGAAAATAATAATTTTTTTTATAAAAAATATAAAACTATTCTTTTTAATAATTTTTTTGGAATAAAGAAGATTGATATAGAAATTGTGTGATTAATCAATTTCATCATTTCATTAATCAATATTTTACATTTTATTAATCAATTTTGTTTTATTAATAAACATTATTTTTAATATTTGAGCACTTATTAACCAATTTCATCACTTCGTTAACTAATATTTTCTACTTTATTAACTAACTTTGTTTTACTATTAAAAATTATTTTTAATATCTGAATGTTTATTAACCAAACTATAAACTACATTAACCAATTTTTAACACACAATTAATCGATTTTATGTTATTATTGTATCAAATAGAAGAGTTTTTAAAATAAGAGAAAGAGAGTTTAATAATAACCATTGAATTTTTTACCATTATATCAAGTATGAGAATTTTTAAAATAAGAGATAAGAGAGTTTAATCATAATCATTTTATATGATAAATGACTTTGATAAATATTTATTGTCTATATTTATACATGACTTTATCAAGAATATTTATCAAATTCAATAGTTAACATTTAACCATTTTATCAGTTATTTCTAAAATCCTCTTACTTGATATACATCTAAAATCCTCTTGAATGATACAAATTTTTATGATTTGTTTTCCATTTAATAAATTTTCTGTCGCTGTTGTTGAGCACCAGCCGTTCAATCACTTAAGTTTTATCAATAAAGTGTTGAAAAAATATTTCTCGCACGGGAAATTTGATAAGCTATTCAAAAATATTGGCATGCATTTTAAAGGTGTTTTTAAAAAAATAATCAAAAATCAATATAGTATCTGCTGTTGTACATTGGAGTACCATGTAATCAATTTAATAACATTAATTGTAAACAATATTTATCAGGTATCTACTACTGTACCATCTACTCAATTTAATAACATTGATTGTAAACAATATTTATGAGATACCTACTACGATTGGACCTGTATACATTCATCAACCAAATTCGATTGTATCATGGAACATCCTGTCGCGAGCATAAAACATTTGGAACTAAAATACTAGTACAACATTTAAAAAAGAGGAAAGTTATTTGAATACTCAAAATTTAACACCGGATATCAATTGTATATTAATATCTCTATCTATCTTTTATTTTTTCATTTCATATTTTTACATAAATTATAATAATACATTACTACATCTAAATATTATGCTTAACATCTTTTTGACATTTATATTTAAATGTTAAAATATCATTTCTTTAAAAAAATATTGAATCTCACTTTTCTTCGATAGTGTCCTGCATTGGTCAATAAAGACATAATTTTCTTTCTTTTTTCGCAAACAAGATGATACATGTGCAAGGTTGGATAATAGGTCAGTTTGCATTGATATCGAACCTAAAATTTAAAACTCATATAAAGTGCTATTTTATTTTAAAAATTCAATTTTGATCGATAAAATTTCAATTTTTAACGAATTCGATTAAATCAACTTGACGAATAAATAAGGTAGATTTAATGAGTTTCATATATTTATCTTCTGCACAACCACACTCTTATGATCCTCATGCTCTTTCAAAGTAGGGTCATTCTGCCACTCACGCGCAAACAATGGGACAATGAAGGTAGGGCTGGACAAAAAACCGAGACCCGACCCAACCTGCAAAAAATCGAGAAAAAACTGAAATTAGACGAGTTCAATTGGATCAACAGATTGACGGGTCATACAAATGGTTTGGACTGGGTTGACCAGGGCGGGTCTGGGTAAATGAATTCATACCGCGGGTACCCTAACCCGCCCGATAACCGTAAGCAAAACCACTTTGTTTGCATTAGGTTTGTTCTTAGGAGTACGAGACACAAAATTTCAGAAGCCAAAATCATTCATTTCCATCGCCCCCTCACCCCCTCTCCTCTCTCACCTCTCAATCTCCAATCTCCACCTACGGCGTTGCGACTTCAACTCCCTCATCCCAAACCATCATCCATATTTGCCACTACCCACCATCACCTTCCACCATATCCAGATTATTTTACCCCTCTTCTTCTTGTTTCTTAGGTTAGTATTTTTAGATCTTCTAATTTTTGTGTTTATCATCTATTTTAGTTTTTGTTAATATCATTATGACTTGTTTGTATATTTTATTTCATGTTTCAACATATTTGTTCTCGTGATTCACGTTCATCCATTCTTCTTTTTGTCTGCAGCAAAGGTAAGGTAAGATTTACTATTTAAAATAAACACAATATGAAGAAAATAAATCATGAACAAATCATGAGTATAACATGACTCAATTGTTTCTCTGTAATAAATATTGTTTTTGACCATACCCTTTTTTTTCTTACAAAGACTTTGAAAAAGCACGATAAATTCGTCGTTTTACTCTTAAATTTGTTATTCTTTAATTTTCTCTTTGAGGTTTAGTTATGTGCACCATAGAGGATAATTCTAACATTGTTGTGTTTCTCATGGTAAAGATTGCAATGAAATTTAGGGGTTTACAAAACTTTTAAATGATTGAAATCTTTTATGTTTTGAGTCCTTTAAGAAAGTATTCAAATTAATATTTAATTGGAAATGATATTTGGAATTTGATTAATATTGATTCTACTCTACTTGAAACAATATTTGTTTTTTAAAAATAAAAATTAGACAACTTAAATGCTCCGATTTTAGGCGCTGCATATGATAATATTTCTGCTGAAAATTGTTGGTCTTTCAAAAGAAAGATCATAACATATTTTACGAAATTGATATTGAGAGGTTTTATGTAATGAATATGGCTCAAATTCTATAAGCCTGCTAAAATTAATAGTGTTGAGTCATTATCCTTTAGAAAGATCTAGATGGATTATGTTGTACCCCAAAATTTGCCCTCTTATTTCTCAAGGATTCTCTCACAAGATCTTCTATGACGTCAAGTTTGCAGCACTCATACATCAATTTAGGCTTGGAATTGGCACAAGGGCAAAATGATCAATTGCATATTAGAAAGTCAAACTTTGACTTTTTGGTCAACATTACATTCCAAAGATCAAATTTCATCAAGACATTCAAGAATATCAAGCTTGATCATCAAGAAGTCAAGAAAGTCAAAAGTCAACTTGAAAAGTCAAGATTTCCAAGACTTAAAAATTTTCTAAGTGTTTTATACATGATAATTTCATCACTTCATGCCATTCTTTCACCAAGATGCAAGACAGTTCAAGGGAAACTTTCAACATGAAAGTTATAGATCTCCATGATATCTACAACATTGCTTTACACAACTTCTCCTAGAAGTGCTTGGATCTTGAGTTATAAATTCATGAAGTCATGACATTTTCATTTTACACTTAGAGAAATTTTCAACAGATTTTGTTCAGGATTTTATCCCAACTTCTTGGAATTTTTTCACATAGTTCTAAGATAATTTTGTCAAAATGGTCAACACGAAAGTTATAGAGGTTGTTTCAAGCTTTCCAAAACATCTAAGAGCATGAATTTATCATACTTGAGCTAGGAGATTCAAGGGCTTGAAGTTGGCCATCCATCTTTGAATTGCAAGTCATTCTAAGTGAAAAACACATAACAAAACTCTCATGATTTGCTGCATAATCTTATGTTGCACACCTTCTTGCTTGCAAATCTCTACATAATTTAATGTTTACACCCACTTTTGAGCTATTACCCAAGTGTTTAAGCCATTGTCCAAAGGATCTTTCCATTTATGGCATAAAGGCACCATTGCTATTCTTGAAAAGCGAGCTTTTTGTACAAAGTTTGTCTTGATCCCATACCTTGCTTGTTGCTGATTATACTCAACCATAAATCATGAGAAGTAGCTCCTCAGTACCAACAACTTTGGTACTTCATCTTGGAACCATGGAGTACTTGACATAGTTTGATACTTACATCCCAACCAAACCATAACATGTTGTCTTATAAACCTATTCAGCCTTTGTTCACAAGTTCTTTGCCTATAAATAGAAGAAGCATTTACAAGAGGAAGAGGTTGGAAAAAGAGAGAGAGAGAGAGAGGTTAGAAAAAATAGAAAGAAAACCAGAAGTTTTGTTGACAAACTCTCAAAAAATCTCATAACTGAAAAAGGTCATAACAGTCCACAAGGCAACACCTCAAGCTCTAAACATAAAGTCTAGCTGCAAGGTAAGTCTCCTTAACTTTAAAACTCTTCATTTCAATCATCATCATTTGGTTTATTTTTGAGGCTAAAATGCAGTGACCTTTGAAGAAAAGGTTTGTAAAAAAATCATGAACAATTTCCAAGATTGAGTGAAAAGTTTTCCATGAAATAGTATCATGAACAGGCAGGTGTAAGGTTGCTGTTTTTCAAAACCATACAGTGTGCAATCGATTGCACAACCATGCAAATCGATTGCACGGGGTTCCAGTAGCCAGATTTCCAAATTTTTTTGACTGTGTAATCGATTGCACAACCATGCAAATCGATTGCACGGGGTTCTAGTAGCCAGATTTCCAAATATTTTGAGTGTGCAATCGATTGCACAACCATGCAAATTGATTGCACTAGAAGTCAATAGCCATGTTTTGAAAAACTGAAGCATGCAATCGATTGCACTAACATGCAAATCGATTGCACTCAAATGAAAATTGAATTTTTGCTTTGAAAAGACTTGAATAAAGAGTTGGACAATATAAAATGTTTCTTTTTGACCATTGAGCATTTATATCTTAAGTTCAAGGTAAGTATTATCATTATACCTTGAAACTTGCTAAGGGCTTGAACCAAAGACTTCATCCAAAGAGGCTTTTAGCTTGATCAATAATTTTTGCCTTCTTTATCAATCATGGGTTGTCTTCATCAAAGCAAAAGTGCATTCGAGAAGCTTGATTTTACGGCATGTGTCGACACATAATGATCCAAAATGTTTTCTTTTCCTTTCATTTTTCTTTATTTTTACATGCTTCATATATTTTCTTCATGGCTATTCAATATGGTTGTAATAGATAATTAGGACTTTAATTTCTTGCAATCCCCATTTGTAAATTTGTACACCCCATCCCCAATTGATTGTAATAACGTAGGATATTTACTTTCCGCAATTTATCGCTTTATATAACATGTTAATAATTAGGGTTTGTATGGCAAGATAAAACCAATAAAATAGAAAACCCTAATTCAAGACAAAATCAAGCATGAAAATGACACACTTGCACATAAACACCCTTAGGGTTACTCCACTTGGTTGCCTTGAACAAAATGGCCATATTACGCATGTAAGGTATCTTAGCAAAAAACAAACAACAAGATCATAGTTCCTAGATGGAGCTATTTAAAGTTGCCTTACAAAAATGATCTTAGTCCCTCAAAATGCTAAGATACTTTGCAACATTGCTAATCATGGTCATACGATGACCCACGCCTGTCCTGTTTACATCCAAAGATAGGGTTGCTTACCAAATCAATGGTAAGACAACAATATCAAAGGAAAAGAAAATGAACAAGAAAGACATTTGAGTAGGTAGATTACTTTTGGTTACTTGCTCCATTTCACACAAATATCCTTGCTATTTTCAAAACAAACACACACATTTCAAAACATCTTACAAACTTGAAAACATTTTCAAAAAGACAAACATGTTTGTATACATTTTTACGAACAAGAATCATTACAAATATTGCCTAAACAATGGCCTCTTTTACAAAATACTTTCAAAAACCACACAAAGCACAATTTCAAACAAAAGCAAGTGATATAGCAAGTAACTAAGAGCCCATGGAAAACCATGGATAAAAAGGGTGCTAATACCTTCCCTTTTTATAATCTACCCCCCGAACCCAAGAAACAATCTCAAAGGTCTTTCATGTACTTTTTCACCTTTCCTTTTGGATAAAAGAAAAGTCGGTGGCGACTCTTGCTAACCGCAACATTTGCGATAAAACACAAAACCTTCAAGTCAGTTCTCCCACCGTATCACAGAACTGGCGACTCTGCTGGGGAAATTTTAAAAGTGGGGTTACCTTATAGTTAGATCACATTTACTTGCTTTCTTTGTTTTACTTGGTTGCTTTACATTTTGGTTCTTTGTTTGGGTTTGAATCCTCTACCCGGATTTGGGATACCTTATAGGTAAGTAGAAATACGTTGTGGAAACTGTGCGGGGTATACCGACATGGTCTAAGCAATAGATATGTTAGTGCGACATATTTGTGGGTACCGATAGCCTTTGAGTTAATCAAATAGAATACGGGGCCGCTGAGTGATGTCATGAAGCACTAACGAACTTTTAGAACCTTTACTTGACCAACTTGGCCATTTAGGATGTAGTGAGATGACCGACTTTGGTGCAGTCCGAAGTTGGTAGATACTCGATACTACACTCAATGAGGTTTGGTTTTTGGGATATTTTGGTCGCCATTAAAGAGGCTTGCGCTGAAACAATGCCCGAGAAAACAAATCAGTGATATTGAGCTCCTTAGAACCCGTTTATTATTACTAGGACAGGTTTGAGCCAACTATACTTCAAGAGGGTACTTACCTATGAGACTCCATGCAAGCCTAAACCTAAGGACTTGTTTGCTTTGTTTGTATATATCTACTTGTACATGACATCATAAACATCATAACATCATACTCATACTCACTAACCATTTCAAGGATCTTGGGATTTATCTTTGTTCTGTTTTGTAGGACATGGATTCTATTCGCAGGAAAACCATTAAAGTCAATCTCGTAAGGATCCCTCCTCAACTCAAAGAGTTAGCATTAAGGATTCCTGAAAATTCTCCATTTACCGAAAGACACGGTCGCCTATTAAACTTGGTCACTTCCAACACTGATGAAGACATGATAAAGGTGCTCTTTCAGTTCTTTGATCCCCTACACCATTGCTTCACATTTCTTGATTATTAACTTGTGCCAACTTTGGAAGAATTCTCCCGATTCTTGAGGATTCCCATTCTCAATCAACTACCTTTCAACGGTACGGAAAGAGATCTAAAGCCATAAGAGATTGCTCAAGCTCTATATTTGCAACCATCTGATATCACAACTAATTGGGAAACAAGGAGTGGTGTCAAGGGTTTCCTAGCAAAGTTCTTGTTTGAGAAAGCCCAAAACTGTTGGAACTCTTTGGATTTGCAAGCCTTTGAGGAAATTGTGGCTCTCCTTATCTCAGGGATGGTTTTGTTTCCAAATCCTGACCAACTCATAGATGTGAACACCGTCAAAATCTTCATGTCTCGTAACCCAGTGCCTACTTTGCTAGGGGACATCCTTCATTCCTTTCTCACTCGTACCACGAGGAAAAGAGGTATCCTTATGTGTTGTACTCCTATTTTGGAAAGATGGTTTATTTCACATCTTCCCCAATCTGTATTGAAGAATGAGCCAGGTTCAAGGTGGTCACATAGGTTGATGATGCTTAGACATTCAGATATTCATTGGTGTTCCCGCTCTTTGGAGAATGTTACTATCGTCGACCGTTGTGGAGAATTCCCTAATGTCCCTTTGCTTGGCATTAGAGGAGGTATCACTTACAACCCTTGCTTAGCCTTAAGACAATTTGGTTACGCCCGAAGGGATGGTCCCCATGAGATGCTTATTCAAGGTTTGGTATTTGACTACGAGAGCGACAATCAAGGTTATCGTCAGAGGTTTATCCGAGCCTGGAGGATGTTGAACAAGGTGGATAGCAAGACACTAGGACACAAGAATTCCATTCCCCTCGATCCTTACCTTAAATGGGTACGAGCTCGTGCTCAGAACCTTGTGATGCCTTATCCTTCCATCTTACCAATCATTATGGAGCCTATGGTCGAAGGGAATGTTCCCTACACTATCCTCCATCCTGATATGCCTACCTCCCTCGAAGACTTACAAAAGGGTTGGATCCAGCTGAAGGAAGAACGAGACACTTTTGAGGCTCAATTCTATGCTAGTGAGAAGAGGGTCTTTGAGCTTACAAAACAGCTACAAGAAGAGCAGAATGTGAACGCTTATCTCACACCAAAGAGGATGCGTTCGATCTTTTTATCCTAGAAAGCTATTTTGTAAGCCCAAGAGGCATGATGTAATCTTTCTTGTTTTGTCTAATGAGAACTAAAATTTGTTCATTCTTTTGTCTATACAAATTTAAATTTCATTAATCCTTGAAATCATTTGCATATACATATTCCATGCATCATAGCATGACAGGTTTTCGCATAACAGGTTTCCTTATCTTTCTGCTGTTTATTTCAGAAAGATGGATCTAGAGAAATCTGTGACGGAACTCCAAGCCCAGAATTCTCAGTTTCAGGAAACTCTACTCGCCCTATCCAAGGGGCAGCAAGATATGATGGCTTTGCTGGCAGTTAAGAAAAAGCCAAATAAGAAAGATCTACTCAACATGGGTAGAAGATTCAAGGAGACAATCCGTCAAATCCCAGTTGAAGAAGATTCATCCGAAGAGGACGAGAACCAGGTCGGTGAGGTCAAGAGTACTCAGGCTGAATGTGATAATAATCAAGAATATGATGATGATTATTTCAACGAGCAGTGTCCACTCGCTGACATCAAATACAAGCAGTTAGAAGACAGATTGAAAGCTATTGAAATTCAAGCCGTCCCCGGTTTAGATTTTGATGATTTGGGTTTGATCTCTGGGGTAATCATTTCCCACAAATTCAAATTACCAATCTTTGCAAAGTACGATGGGGTTTCTTGTCCCAAACTCCATTTGAAGTCTTATGTACGCAAGATACAGCCGCACACTGTTGATAAGAAGCTCTGGGTTCACTTTTTCCAAGAGAGCTTGGCTGGAACATAACTTGAATGGTTTTATCAGTTAGATGGTTCTCGTATTAACACTTGGAAGGATCTAGCTACTGCTTTCTACCATCAGTATCAATACAATACCGACTTGGCACCAACAAGGGTTCAGTTACAAGATATGACCATGGGAAAGAATGAAGGATTTAAGGAATATGCACAAAATTGGAGAGACCTTGCTAGTAGAGTCCAACCTCCCTTGACTGATAGGGAGCACATCGACATGTTCATGGGCACTTTATCTGGTCCTTTCTTTAATCTGTTGGTTGGCTGCTCTTCTTCTGGTTTCACCGAACTAATCTTAACTGGTGAAATAGTGGAAAGTGGCATCAAAAGTGGGAAGATCTCTGTGGCATCTACCTCCACCATCAATCCTATCAATAAACCTTTTGCTGCAAAGAAGGAAGTTAATGCTGTGTATGAGGCAAGGGCCCATACCAAGAAGAATGATCGTCCGTCTGTCAATGTTGTCCGAATCTCCAATCCAACTCCTACTCCAAGACCATCCGCAAATCATCAACATTTTGAAACTCCAAGAAGACAATTTACAAGGTTAGGCATGTCAATGTCTCAAGCCCTTCAACATTTGCTCAAGGCTAATTTAGTGACGTTGCACGATCCTCCCGCAAACCCTGACACCTCGTCACCAAAGTATAATCCAAACGCTAAATGTGCTTACCATTCAAACAGCCTCGGGCACGAGACTAACCAATGCTGGGCCTTGAAGAATAAAATCCAGAATTTAATTGACAACAAAACTATTGAATTTGATCTTCCTCCAATGCCGAATGTAATTACCGCTCCAATACCGAAGCATAACAAAGGTGTTAATGCCGTCGAAGATACAATTTTTGTTACCTCTGTTGAAGATTTGACTACTCCGCTGAATATAATCGAGAACAATCTGTTGAAAGATGGGATCTTCCCTGGCTGTAAAAAAGACTGTGTGTGCTGTACAAGACGACACAATGTTTATGAAAGGCTGAAGAAAGGCATACAACGCCTGATGGATAGCCACAAAATTCTGTTTGAAAAGACTCCATTTGCCAAGAGTTTGATCAACAAATGTGAACACCTCTCCATTATTACCATCTCAAACAAACCTATTAGGATCACCTCCAAAGGTCCTATTATGATTTCGAATGAACCCACCATTGCTCTATTAATAATTACCAATCCTAGACCGATTCCTTACTCTTCAAACAAAGCGGTACCATGGAATTACGGTGCTGAGGTGTTCTATCATGGGATTAAACAAGATGCCTGGATCGGAGAAGGAAAAGATGACGATGTCGGCAACATAGTTGGCTCAAGCAAAGTAACTAGAACTGGAAGAATATTCTCACCCAATATCTCACCTCCAGTAGTTACAAAGACACTCATCCGCATTACTGTCGCCAAGCCAAGTACCGAGACAAAAGGGAAACGGAAGGTTGTTGAGTCTGATGTGATTAAGATACCTTCCAAAGATGTAGCTAATGAAGAACCCTCAGCCCGTGAAATGGACGAGATTTTGAAGATCATCAAGAGAAGCGACTTAAAGATTGTAGAACAGTTGGGGCAAACCCCCTCTAAGATTTCAATGTTGTCATTGCTGCTTTGCTCCGATGCCCATGCTCGAACATTAATCAAGTTCCTGAAAAAGGCTCATGTCCCCCATGAGACAACAACAGACCAATTTGAGAATTGTGTGGCTAGCCTGACAACTGATAATGGCTTGGGGTTTTCAGATACTGACCTAACACCTCTCGGGAAGAATCACAACAAAGCTTTACATGTTTCTATCGAGTGCAAAGGGACTACCTTATCACATGTGCTAGTCGACACTGGTTCTTCTCTAAATGTATTACCAAAGGGGGCGTTAGACCGTCTTGACTGTGAAGATTTAATCCCGAAGCCAAGTGATATCATCGTAAGGGCTTTTGATGGATCAAAGAGGACTGTTCATGGGGAGGTAGATCTTCCAATCAAAGTGGGTTCCCAAACCTTCAACTCCACCTTCTATATTATGGATATTCGTCTGGCCTATTCTTGTCTGTTAGGTCGCCCGTGGATTCATAAGGCTGGGGCAGTAACCTCAACCCTCCACCAGAAACTCAAATATCCAGTCAAGGGAAGAATAGTCACCGTCTGTAGGGAATAAGAGTTTATGGTGAGCCACCTTAACTCTTTCAATTATGTAGAGATGGACGGAGAATTCATTGAAACTCCATGTCAAGCCTTTGAGGTTGTACCACCGATGATTGCTGCTACTAAATGTTCTTCTGATGAGCCTAAAGCTGTTAAGGCCACACCAAAGATGGTTTCAGTCAAGGATGCCCGTGTGGAAATTGAAGAAGGAAACTGTGATACTTGGGGGAAACTCCTCGATATCCCTTTTAAAACGGACAAGTTTGGGTTGGGCTTCACTGGCAAAGCTCAGAAGGAAGTGAGGCGTGCTCGTGCTGGAAAGCCACCTCTCCGCATTAGAAGCCATGAAGTCAATGCCGTGGGTGACTCTGAAGAAGAATCCGCATTTGAAGAATGGGTGTATCCAACTACTACAGAGCTGAATGATTGGCATACAAAGGACTTTGTGCCCATCTCCTTCATTAAGGAGTAATCTACTTGTTATTGCTTTTCTTTCAATTCAAGAACATGTTGCCTATAATATTTTAACAATGACTTTTCAGCCATTTGCCTGGTCCGGGGAACTTTGGTCCATTTGTCAAGGGTTTTATTTATATTCATCCAATCATATGATCATTCAACACATTGGACTCTTTTGCATTCGAATATTTGTGTTCATTGTCTTTCCTTTCTTTTAATTACATTTTTCAAAAAAAATATAGCCATGTATCTTACATGCACACACATACACACTCTTGCAGGTCCACATCCACTCTGGATCCTATTGTCAATGACTCTACTATTTCCGACTATGACTTCGAATGTCCTATCAACCAAGCCGAAGACGAAAGCGAGGAAGATTGTGACATACCGGGAGAACTAGCCAGACTTATATTACAAGAGAAAAAATCTATTCAACTGCACAAAGAGTCAGTTGAGGTTATCAACTTGGGTACTGAGTCAGATAAGAAGGAAATCAAGATTGGCGCTAACTTGGAAAGCAGTGTCAAGAGCAGGTTGGTTCAGATGTTGCATGATTATGTGGAAGTTTTTTCTTGGTCTTATGAAGATATGCCTGGGTTGGATATCGACATTGTAGTTCATCGTCTGCCGACAAAAGAAGATTGTCCGTCTGTCAAGCAAAAGGTTTGTCGCATGAGGCCTGATATGTCTGAAAAGATCAAAGCTGAAGTGATGAAACAATTTGATGCAGGGTTCCTAGCTGTGACATCCTATCCTCAATGGGTTGTGTGATACGGTGAAAGAACTGACTGTTTTTGGAATGCTGGTTTGCGTTTTGCGTTTGTGTTTGCAAAATGTCGCGGTAAGCAAGAGTCGCCACCGTCTTTTATTTTATCCAACAAGGAAAGGAAAAAAGCACAGAAAAATTCCTTTTTCGAGATATTTCTGAGTCTGGGGGGTAGATTATAGAAAGGGAAGGTATTAACACCCTTTCTATCCGTAGTTATTTACGGGCTCTTAGGTACTTGCTCATCATTTTCAAAATTGTTTTCTTTGTGCTTGTGGGTTTTGAAAAGTTTTTGTTTTAACTTCGATTTAACTCTTGCTTCTGTCTTCAAGAGTGTAATGAAGTGTTTTTGAAAACTTTGTTTGAAAAGGAGTGTAAGTGAAAAAAAGTTTGTTTTGGATGAGCAAGTATCTAAGAACTAATCTACCTACTCGAAAAAAGAATCATTCTATGCTAATTTCCTTTAGACAATGCTATCCCACTATTAGTGAGTAGGTAGCACCGTCGTTGGAGTTTGAGGGTCAATTCGAAAGAGGGACATACAGTCACTAAAGCAATGTTAGGACGCCTTAACGGTAACCCTAATGTCTTAGATCATTTATTCGAGGCAATGATATCCGAGGCAACCTTTCCGAGGCAACTATGATCTTTTAGACAAGAGGGCGACCTCTAAAACAACCTATACTCAATGACCGTTTACAAAGGCAACCAAGTGGGAGTGTACCTTAGGAGTGCGCATGTGCGAGTGTGTTGATTTCAGTTTATTTATCTTTGCACATGTTTAGGGTGATCTAACTGTTTTTAGATTAAACATTCATTCTTGTCATGCAAACCCTAATATCAAACATCTAGCAGTTGAATATTTGCAAAAATTAAAGGTGCGGAAATTAAACTAAATTATTACAAGGCGTCAGGTATTTACATCGCCAAAAGCAACCCTTTGAAATTTAAAAGCGGAAAAATAAATATCCTAATTAATTATTACAAACCGGGAGCAGATACATTAATTGGATAAATAAAAATAAAGCGCGCGATGCGAAATTAAATCGAATGCGAAATTAGGGTTTTGACCCGTTTAAAAGAAAATGTTTTTTTGTTGTTTTTATTTTTAAGAAAAGAAATTAAATCCTAAAATTAAATGCTAAATTAATTATTAAATAAATTAATGAAAAATATTAAATGACATATTTTTGGAGTTTTTGTTATTTTGGGAAAGAAAATAAAATAATTAAATTAATGTTGAAAACCTATTAATTTCTAATTAACTTTAAATATTTGCAAAATAAATGAAAGTTATCTACAATTAATGACCTAATTAATTTAATTAATATTTATTAATAAAATTTCTGAAATTTAATTGGATAAAAATATTTTTTGTGATTTTTTGATAAAAAGAAATTATTCTATTGGTTAGTAATTAAATAAAATAAAGATAAAATAATTAAATGAAAATAAACAAAATTAAAAAAAGTAGAGAATGGGCCTGATTTATTTGGTGTGAATAGAAATAATGTTGGCCCAATGATGCTGGTCCAATCTGACTTTTTTGATCTAATGCGCTGGCGTTGACCTGGTCTTTTGGTGCACCTTCAATGATGGCCGCCAGATCTGGCCATCTGGCCATCTGGCGCGCTTGATGCTAAAGGCACATGGTGGACATTAAGCTTGCATATGCACTGGATTCCCTGAAAATAAACAAGAAAATGGCAAATTGCTTGAGGCAGGGATCGAACCCCTGACCTCCAGCCTTTGAATCCTTATGCGCTGACGTGGTTACCACTAGGCCATTTGCATTTTATTATTAATATATCAAACACTGATGATAATATATAAAATAAACGAAAATTGAAAAAACAAAAATAAAAACGCGCGCTCGTTTTAAACAGGCCAATGGTGGGATGACACTTCATCATATCCTTCCTCTGCACCGTGGCTAAAACTCAAAGGGGCTATACCCACGGACAAATGTCTGTCACTACAAACCAAGCATCCTTAAAATCTCGTACAGGCCATAGAAATGAATTCTAGTACCATGGTTGAGTTTGTCTCATCCTCCTGAATGCAACCATGCCCATTACTAGGGCCAATTATTCTTGAAAACAAAAACCCAAAAAAACTCCAAGAAACCCTAACAATGGTGATTCACGATATAAGTCATATAAATGAAATTGGCTATTGTAAAAAGCTTGCAAATGATATGGTGATCACGAATATGCAATTATTTTACATTATAGATGCAAGAATAGTGTTAATCAATTTCAAGAACATAGCGGTTCCGGGAACGACTTACAGTGCGTGAGAGGGCTCGAAAACGCCTGGTTTGGATTGCTTTAGGTTGTGGAGACTGCTAGGAAGCGATTGGGAGAAGTATCAAGCCTTGAAACTGCCTCTAGGAGTGATTTCGAACTCACACTTTTTTGCTTGATTTTTCAGTTTTTGTTCTTGCTTTATGCCTGATCTCTAACCCTGTTTTTGATATGCCTCGCCTCCTTATGTATTGTACAATGCATTAGGGTTGCAAATTCTGTCCAAATCTTCCTCTTTCAATGACTTTGATATTTGATTTGATCCTTCTTTAAAGCTTTCCAAAATTGGCTTATTTTGAATCTTTTTGTGCACACAAGCTTTGATGCGAATTTGGAATGGTGCTAGCTGTCCAATGAAGCCTGAAATCATCAAAAGATCTTTGGTTTTCAATATTTTTGATTTAATTTGATTTGTTTTGATTTAATTTAAATTAATTCAAATAAAAATCAAAACAATTAATAAAAATATGATATGGACACATGGACAAAGCTAGAGCACGTGGGCCATAATGCCAACTCAAAACAAGTGAAAAAGAATGGGCCCATTTGGCAAAATTTGAAGTTTTGGGCATAGTTGACTTTTGGCAATTTTGCAAAAAAGTCCAACTTCAACAATGCATAACTTCCTCAATTTTGACTCTTTGGAGGTGTTCTTGGACTTTTTAGAAATATTGAGACGTCCTCTAATCAACCCTTTTGGTCTCATCTCAATTTGATATTCCATGCTCAAGTATGAAGCTTTGACAAAAAGGTGTTTGTGTTGATTTTTCAAAATGACCTATAATGTCCAAATTCATAACTTCTTGTGAGTGCATATTTTGATCTTGGGAGATGAATATGGATTGTATGGAATTGAATCCTCTTAAAAATGATCTTTGTATGGGTCATTTCTAATAAAGTATGAGAAAGTTATGCTTGGTCAAAGTTGAGTTGACTTTTCCTGTAAAACCCTAATTTAGCAACTTTTGAATCTTGATGAATTATGAGCAATCCTTGATGAATCATGATCAACCCTTTATCAAATGATTAAATATACTTAAAAATGAGGATGTTGACAAAAAATCTTGAAGTTTGACTGTATGTAGGTCACAGTTGACTTTTGCCCTAGCACAGTCGATTTTTGGATCTTTGAGCAATTGATTGAGCAAAATTCCCCTACAAGGCTTGAAACTTGACATGGATGATCTTGAGAACATATTAGGACATTGGTGAGCATTTGGGACCACTTGGACTTAAGTATCTTGATGCAACATGAAACCCTAGTTTGGGGTAGACTGCCTTAGGAGAGAGCTTGTCTGGCCAATCCTTGAGCAACCTTGAGCAACCTGGAGATCTTTCTTGCCATGTTTTGAGAAATATGGGAGGGCAAATTTTGGGGTACAACAGCTTCCCCTGTTCAATCTTCTTAAACCTGAGGATGCAGATTGGCTTTCGTGCCTTTCATAATCCGAAGGTGGAAGTGGATTGAACACTAGAGTGCCCAGAAATTTGCACTCGCATGAAGTGATAATTGTCTTGTGATGTCGGGAATGGGCTTATAGATGCCATTTGGAAGAGTGTCGATCGCATAAGAGATTCCTTAGCGAGAGCTTGTATACCTGTTGTTGAGGAAGATTCTGCTGAGGAAGTCTGATCTTTGTGGAGAGAGATAGAAATTTAGGAGCTTTGTCGTCCGTCATTCTGCTGGTGAGTCGTCTCTGTTGATATTTAGGAACTTCAATCGTCCGTACTCAACTGAGGGAACAACTTTTGCTGAGCTTTAGGAGCTCACCCATAATTCAACTAAGAAAACATCTTTGCTGAGATTTAGGAGCTAGTCCGTAATTCAACTGACTTTGTCGAGATTTAGGAGCTTGTCCGTAATTCAACTAGTTTTGTCGAGATTTAGGAGCTTGTCCGTAATTCAACTGATTTTGTCGAGATTTAGGAGCTTGTCCGTAATTCAACTAAGCAAACATCTGTTGAGATTTAGGAACTCGTCCGTAATTCAACTGAGGAAACATCTCTGCTGAGATTTAGGAACTCGTCCGTAATTCAACCGAGGAACATATCTGTCGAGATTTAGGAACTCGTCCGTAATTCAACAACTTTGCTGAGATTTAGGAACTTGTCCGTAATTCAACTGAGGGAAATAACTTCGCTGAGATTTAGGAGCTCGTCCATAATTCAACTGAGGTAATATCTGTCGAGATTTAGGAACTCGTCCGTAATTCGACTGCTTTGCTGAGATTTAGGAGCTTGTCCGTAATTCAACTGCTTTGCTGAGATTTAGGAGCTTGTCCGTAATTCAACCGAGGAAACATCTCTGCTGAGATTTAGGAACTCGTCCGTAATTCAACTGAGGAAATATCTGTCGAGATTTAGGAACTTGTCCGTAATTCGACTGCTTTGCTGAGATTTAGGACCTTGTCCGTAATTCAACTGAGAAAATATCTTTGTCGAGATTTAGGAGCTCGCCCGTAATTTGACTGAGGAAATAGCTTCATAGCTTGAACTTTGTGGGAATTTAAACGTATCCTTCCTGAAAGGTAAAGGTTAGCTGTATGTAATGCATGATATGTATCAAGCAACGATGTTCTCAAAATAAATGAGATTGTGTCGTATGATGCATATGCATGTCATGATGTATGAAAATGTGATGTTTTTAGCTGAGGAAAATAAATCCCGAATTACTGTTGGAGAAAAGAATTGAATTCTTCGTTTCCGCTGGAGATAGTGGATGAAGATGTTTGTAAGGATAAACCTGCGGGAGAGGATAATTCCGCTGGGGAATAAATTGACGAGAGATTACTCTGTGGGGAAGAGATGATCTGCTGAGGATTCCACTGATGAATTCAGCTGGGGATGAATTACCGTTTGTGAAAATGAACCTTGTTGGGGATAGCCCTTTTAGACTTTACTGGGGATGATCTTCCGGAGTCTACTGGGGACAATCCTTCCAACTCCACTGGGGATATCTTTATACTCCGCTGGGGATGGTAAGACTTTTCAGTACTGATGGTAGATAAACTCTGTTTGGGGAGAATATTACCGATTCATTCACAGTTGCGAGTTTCAGCTGGGGAGAGATAACACCACTGACTTTCTCTTACTCTGCGGGGAATGAATGTATTTTCAATCGTTTCCTCCAGCTAGGTCTATCCCTTTACCTGGTGGACAGAGCAATTGTACGACTTGGACATTTCTCGTTTTCCCCTGTTTCTGATATTACAAGTAATCGTCTTTTGTTTCGCATGTAAATACTTATGAGCAGCAATCAATGTCAAATGCATATATAAAAAATGAACATTGGACGTTCTCGCAAAACAAAACAGAAATAGTTTGAAATTTATTCGTGAAAATGACTTGTATTGTTTTTGAAGTTAGCTTGTAAATAGGCGTTTTTGTACAAGAGGCTGACGTCCTAGTAAGAGAACGCCGCCGAACAAACATAACTTATACAATTTGTGAAAAACAAAGAAAAACAGCTACGTGAATAATCCCACTGGGTTCCAACTCTGCTGTTGCCCTTATGTCCTCGAGCATCTCATCATTTGCTACTTGGCTGAAGGTAGATCAGATTGATTAGTGCCGTCCGAGCTTGATAGTCGATACCGAAGTCTGGTCGCAAGGTGATCCAACGAGACATATTGTTACGCTTTGATCCCTAATTTTTGCCTGGACCGCCCTTTCGGGTTTTCAGTCCACCGAGATACCCTTTTTTGCCCAAGCCGCCTTTTCAGATTTTCGACTTGCCGGGTGTACATATTTTTTCATTTTCATCCCTTATTTTTGCCCGAACCCTTTTGGTTGGCCGGGAAGCCCTTACTTTTGCCTAGGCCAGTCAACCTAGCGGGTCTTTGATTATGCGTAGTATCTTTTCACTATGTCTGCATTGATGGGGTGAGGAAGGTCGTCACCATCCATGGTGGTTAGAACCATAGCTCCTCCTGAGAAAATGTTCTTAACCACAAATGGCCCTTCGTAAGTAGGGGTCCATTTTCCCCTGGGATCACCTTGTGGCAGTATAATGCGCTTGATAACCAGATCCCCAACTTGATACTCTTGTCGTCTGACTTTCTTGTTAAATGCCTTGATCATCCGTTTTTGGTACGTCTGACCATGACAAATAGCAGTAAGTCTCTTCTCATCAATCAAGTTCAGCTGATCAAGCCGGGTCTGAATCCAGTCATCTTCGCTCAAACCTGCATCCTTCATAATCTGAAGAGAGGGTGTTGTACCCCAAAATTTTCCCTCTCATATTTCTCAAAACATTGCAAGAAAAATCTCCAAGTTACTCAAGTTTGCTCAAGAGTTGGACATACAAGCTATCTCCTAAGACAGTCAACCCCAAATTAGGGTTTTGTGTTGCATCAAGATCCTTGAATCCAAATTACCTCAAGTGCTCCCCAATGTCCTAATATGTTCTCAAGGTCATCCATGTCAAGTTTCAAGCCTTGCAGAGGAAGTTTGCTCAGTCAATTGCTCAAGGGTCCAAAAATCGACTATGCTAGGGAAAAAGTCAACCGTGACCTATAAATAGTCAAACTTCAAGATTTTTTGTCAACATTCTCATTTTGAAGGATATTTCATCATTTGATCAAGGGTTGATCATGATTCATCAAGTATTGCTCAAAATTCATCAAGATACAAAAGTTGCTAAATTAGGGTTTTGTAGGAAAAGTCAACCCAACTTTCACCAAGCATAACTTTCTCATACTTTATGAGAAATGACCCATCAAAAGCTCATTTTGAATAGGATGCAATTTCATACAATCCATCTTCATACCCCAAGTTCAAAAAATGCACTCACAAGAAGTTATAAATTTGGACATTATAGGTCATTTTTGAAAGTCAACAAAAACACCTTTTTTGCCAAAGCTTATAACTTGAGCATGGAATATAAAAATGAGATGAGATCAAAAGGGTTGGTTATAGGACATCTCAATATTTCTAAAAAGTTAAGGAACACTTCCAAAAGTTCAAAATTGAAGAAGTTATGCATTGTTGAAGTTGGACTTTTTTTGCAAAATTGCCAAAAGTTAACTATCCCCAAAACTTCAAATTTTGTCAAATGGGCCCATTCTTTTCCACTTGATTTGAGTTTGCATCACTGTCCACGTGCCCTAGCTTCAGCCATGTGTCCATATATCATTTTTATTATTTAATTTGATTTTTATTTGAATTTATTCATTTTAAATCAAATTAAATCATATAAAATCAAAAAAATTGATAACCAACGATTTTTTATTGATTGTAGGCTTCAATGGACAGCTAGCATATCTCCAAACTCGTACCAAAGCAAATCATGTGCAAAAAGATTGAATCAAATCAAATTTGGCAAGTTTGTAAATGGGAATCAAATCATATTCATGTGCATTGATTTGGAGGGATTCAGTCCATGATTTCTACCCTAATGCAAAGCATGTTACATAAGCAAGCCAGAGGATACGAGAATCAGGGTTGGCAATTGCAGAGAGAGGCAGAACAAGATTTGAAAATTCACAAGAAAAGCTTGAGATCGAAGTCATAGTTAGAGGTGTTTTCAAGAGCTGAGACATATCCCAATCGCTTCCTGGGCGTTCACTCAAGCTAAACCAATCCAAAGCAAGCTTGTTCAAACATCCAAATGCGCTGTAAGTGTCACGAAACATACCCCTGTTCTTGATTTCGAAACTCTGAATTTAGGCACTTTCTTCATGAATCAATACCATATTTTGAATCTACATGACATTTGCAAGTGATTGGTATTATTCAATTGCGTTTATCTGGCCTGAATGGAGAACCACCATAGCTAGGGTTCTTCGTTTGTTTTTTAGGGTTTTTTATTTCAGGTAAAATCGTGGCTCAAGAAGAACATGGCTTTGATCAGGAGACCATAACGAATCCAACCATGTTCTTGGAATGGATTTATATGGTCTGGAGAGTATTTTAGCATATGCTTGCGTTTTTAGCTGCGGATCCAAATCCGCAGGTGTTTTCGTTGCAGGTTTGAGGACAGGGACGATGATGTGTCCCCCATCCATTGGCCCTTTCAAATACTACGCACGTTCTTTTTTTAATTTTCTGGCCATGGACTTATCTTATTATATTATACACTCTTTGCATATTATTAACAATTGAGTCAATATGGCGTAGTGGCAAGGCAGGCGTGCATTATCCTTTAGGACCTGGGTTTGAATCCCAGGCCCCCCACTTTCCTTAATAATTTTGTTTTTCAGATGATCACATGCATACTCAAGCGTGCAACCCACCATGGTCCTTCATCTTCCAAACGCCAGATGGCCAAAGGCCAAATCTGATGGTCAAAAGCTAGGGGTCCACATGGAGCCAAGTCAACGCGCCTTCACCAGATCAGAGAAAGTCCAAAGGGTCAGCGCTTTTGGGCCTCCCAATTGCTAATCACACCACCTATTCAGTTCCATACTCCCCTCTTCTTATTTATTTTGTTTATTTATTTTAATTGTTTTATTATTTTTATTTAACTTCTAACCAATCACAAAACTCCTTTTCATAAAATAAAAATCACAAAAATATTTTTTATATTTAATTAAACTTTAAACTTTTATTTTTCTTAATAAACACTAATTAATTAATTTAGGTTTTTAATTCTAGAATAATTTTAATCTATTTTGTAAATAAATAATTAATTAGTTTTAATTAGGTGCTAACCATTAATTTAATTAATTTCATTTTCTTTCTTAAAATAACAAAATAAAAAAAAAGTAATATTTTAATTTTTCATTTAATTAATTTATTAATTTAATTTAGTAATTAATTTAGGTAATTTCTTTCTTAAAATAAAAAACAACAAATGATATTTTCTTTAACCAAAAGGGTCAAAACCCTAATCATGCGCTCGATTTAATTTCCCGCATGCGATTTACTTCCTTTTATCCAATAATGTACCTGCTTCTGGATTGTAATAGTAAATAGGACTTTTATTCATTTTTATCGCTTTATTTATTTTCAAAGGAGTTTGTCTTTGGCGATGTAAATACCTGACGCCTTGTAATTTAATTTCCGCACTTTTAAGTCCACAAATTATAACTGTTAGATGTTTGATAATAGGGTTTGCATGACAAGACTGAATGTTAATCTTAAAATCAAATTAGATCACCCTTAACATGTACAAAGATAAAAATAACTGAAAACGACACACTCGCACATGCGCACTCTTAGGGTACACCCCACTTGGTTGCCTTCGTACACGGTCATTGAGTATAGGTCGTTTTAGAGGTCGTCCTCTTGTCTAAAAGATCATAGTCGCCTCGAAATGGTTGCCTCGGATATTGTTGCCTCAAACAAATGATCTAAGACATTAGGGTTACCGCTAAGGCGTCCTAACATTGCTTTAGTGACCGTAAGTCCCTCATTCGAATTGACCCTTAAACTCCAATGACGGTGCTACCTACTCATTAATAGTAGGATGGCATTGTCTAAAGGAAATTAGCATAGAACGATTCCTTTTTCGAGTAGGTAGATGGTTCTTAGATACTTGCTCTTTTCAAAACAAAAACTCTGTCACACTTACACTCCTTTTCAAACAAAGTTTTCAAAAACACTTCATTACACTCTTGAGGACAGAAGCAAGAGTTAAATCGAAGTTTTCAAACAAAAACTTTTTCAAACCCACAAGCATAAAGAAAACAATTTTGAAAACAATTGAGCAAGTACCTAAGAGCCCGTGGGTAACCATAGATAGAAAGGGTGCTAACACCTTCCCTTTCTATAATCTACCCCCCGAACCCGAGAAATATCTCGAAAAAATGAATTTTTCTGTGCTTTTTTCCTTTCCTTGTTGGATAAAATAAAAGTCGGTGGCGACTCTTGCTTACCGCGACATTTTGCTAATACAAAACGCAAAACACAAAACGCAAACCAGCATTCCAAAAAACAGTCAGTTCTTCCCACCGTATCACATAACTGGTGACTCTGCTGGGGACATTTGTAAGTGAGGTGTACCTTAGGATTAGTTCATAATGTTTTCAATTGCTTGATTTGTATGATTTATCTTTGTGGGCTTGAATCGGAGTTACTATAGATCCTAACCCGGATCTGGGGGATACCCTTTAGGTAAGTAGCAATAAACTGTGAGGGAACTGTACAGCGTAGACCGATACGGTTGAAGCAGTAGCTACGTTGGTGTGGCACTTTAGTATGTACCGATATCCCTTGTGGCGCAACGAGGAGAATATGGGTCTGCTAAGGGGTCATTAAGCACCAACTGACTTTAGAACCTTTAAATTGACCAACTTGGCCATAGAACAGTAGCAGTATGCTACACTCATTGAGACTAAACTCTCGCGATGATTCCGGCCGCAAGAAAAGGTTGCTAAACTGGAATTACGACCGATCGAGGGTAGTCAGTGATATTGAGATCCTATAGAACCCGGTTACTATTTTTAGGACAGGTTTGAACCAACTGAACTGAAAGAGGGTAGTACATAGACTCCTTGCCAGCCTGAAATCTAAAGGCTATCTGTGTGACTTGTGTGCCTTTACCATGTTTTCTATTTGTGGATACTTGTGGTGTGTTTTCTATCATGACATCATGACATCATGACATTGCATGCATCTTGCATTGGACTAACCTATTTCAAAGACATGAGGGATTCATCTTTGTTCTGTTTTGTGGGTCATGGCACCCATGCGTAGAAACACCATCTGGATCAACTTTGTCCAGATTCCCGCTCAGCTTAAGGAATTGGTTGCAAAGGTCTCAGATACTACCTCTTTCATCAGAAGACATGGGCACCTCCTTGGTTTGGTCACCTCCAAGATGGATGAACATATGATGAGTGTTTTAGTCCAGTTCTTTGATCCACTGTACCATTGCTTTACTTTTCCGGACTACCAGTTAGTCCCTACCTTGGAAGAGTTCTCTAATCTGCTTGGTATCTCTATTCTGGAGCAAACCCCGTTCACAGGTTGGGAGAAGATCCTTAGGCCAGAAGAGATTGCTTCAGCCCTCCATCTGACAAAGGCTGAGGTAATGTCTAATTGGGAAACTCGTAGTGGAGCAAAGGGCTTCTTGACTAAATTCTTGGTTGGTAAAGCTAATCAGTTCTGGGACGGTCTAGACTTCCAGGCATTTGAAGATATTCTGGCTCTTCTCATATATGGTTTGGTGCTGTTTCCTAACTCAGATTCCTTCATCGATGTGAATGCAGTGAAGATTTTCATATCCGGTAATCCTGTGCCCACTCTCTTGGGTGGCATTCTTCATTCTCTTTATGCCCGTACTGCTCGGAAGCGAGGAACCCTTATGTGCTGTGCACCATTGCTGACGAGGTGGTTTATTTCTCACCTCTCCAAATCAGTCTTGAAGAACAAGGAAGGCATGGGCTGGGCCTATAGGATTATGTCTCTCTCTCATAATGACATCATTTGGACTATTAAGGGCATGGAAGATGTGGCTATTATTGATCGCTGTGGGGAATACCCCAATGTTCCACTGATAGGAACCAATGGAGGGATCACTTATAATCCGTGCTTGGCCTTACGTCAGTTTGGGCGAGCTAGAAGGGAAGGACCTCATGAGTTGCTAATGCCTAGTATTGTCTTTGACTTCCAAGGGGATAGTGACGAGCAACGTCACAGATTCATAAGAGCTTGGGATAGAGTACACAGGTCTGATCCGTACGAGATGGGTACGAAGATTTCTCTTCCAATGGAGCCATATCTCCGATGGGTTCGAATCCGTTCCCAAAAGCTGGGAATACCGCACGAAGCCGTCTTGCCTATAATTGTTGAGGTTGCTGATGAAGATGGGGTTCCTCCTACCATCCTCCACCCGTACATGCCTACTGACATTGGGGAATTAAAGAGATATTGGATGAAGCTGAGAGAAGAGTGGGATACTTACAGAGAAAAGTATCACGAGCAAGAGCAGAAGATCCAGAAGTTGACAAGGCAGCTGGAGAACGAACGGATCCTCAATGACTATGTTCGCACCGACAAGAAACGACCATGGGAGCACTGATTGTCTTTTTGATTTTTTCTAGTTTTGCTTTACTTTTCAGTTTTCTTTCTTGTAACGCCTTAAAGGCATTTGTTGAACAATTAAATTCAAAGTTTATCTAATAAAAGTGTGTTTCATTTTGGTTTACGAATTTGAATCTCTCGACGTCTTTGAAATCATATCATGCGCATATCATTCCCATGCACCTCATGACAGGTACCCTTACAGGTTTTCTCATCTTCTTCGCTGTTTATTTCAGCATCATGTCTTCTGAACCATCAACTGAACAAGTAATCAAGGCTCTGCAAGCTCAAAACGCCCAGTTCCAGGAACCGTTCATGAGTTTGGCTAAGGGTCAGCAAGATCTGAAGACCCTTATCCTGAAAGAGAAGAAAAAGAAGAAGACGGTCCTATTTAATATGGGTCGCAGATTCGGAAACGATCTGCGAGAAGAGGTTGATTTGACCCACTCATCTGGAGGGGGAGATAATCAGGAAGAAAGGAGGGCTCCTAGCCCTGTGGTTTCAGACAACGAGACCGACTTTGACGAAGACCAGTATCCTCCGGCTGAGGATAGGTATAAACAATTGGAAGACCAGTTGAGCGCGATGGAAGTTCAGAAAGTGCCTGGTCTGGACTTTGGTGACTTGGGTATATCATTTGGGGTGGTGATTCCCCACAAGTTCAAAGCACCATCTTTTGCTAAGTACGACGGGGTTTCATGCCCAAAGCTGCACCTCCGTTCGTATGTTAGGAAGATTCATCCGTACACCGCTGACAAGAATCTCTGGATCCACTTCTTTCAAGACAGTCTCTCAGGGACTCAGCTTGAATGGTTTTACCAGTTAGAAGGAGCTAGTATCAGTAATTGGGAGGATTTGGCTGTTGCTTTCTATAAGCAGTACCAATACAATGCCGACCTCGCAACCACGCGTACCCAACTCTAGGGTATGTCTATGGGTGCGGGCGAAGGATTCAAAGATTACGCTCAGAAGTGGAGGGACCTTGCTGGGAGAGTGCAACCACCCCTGGCTGATAGGGAGCTAGTGGATATGTTTCTGGGGACCTTGTCTGGTCCGTATTTCAACCATCTGATTGGAAGTTCTTCGTCCGGGTTTACGGAGCTGCTTATGACTGGGGAAAGGATTGAGGATGGTATCAAATCCGGTAAAATACAGAAGGGTGCTTCGTCAAGCACCGAGAAGAAGCCCTTTAAGAAGGAGTCGAGTGCTGTTTACAGCATAAAAAACCATAATAGACCTGAACGCCGCCAAGCTGTTAATGCGGTTGTTATATCAAGACCAGCTGTTGCACCTCAGCGCAATAATCAATCAAGGGCCGAAAGGCCACGAAGACAATTCACTCAACTCAACATGACTTTATCCCAAATTCTGCCGCAGTTACTGAAAACTAACTTGGTTCCGAAGGAGGCCCCAAAGACTCCCAATACAACATCACCCATGTATAATTCTAACGCCTGCTGTGCTTTTCACTCTGGTGGCCCGGGGCATGATACGGATGACTGCTGGGTTTTGAAGAATAAGGTACAGGATCTGATTGACGCTAAGGAAATTCAGTTCGAAGCGCCAGAGAAGCCAAATGTCATAACAGCACCTATGCCCAAACATGACGCGGGAGTGAATGCTATTGGGGATGACGATGATGAAGAGTTTGATATTGACAGCTGGATATACCCGACCGCTGATGGTGGATTAAGCAATTGGACAACGAAGGATTCTATGCATGTTTCCTTTATTACCCAGTAATGAGACTTTTGTTTTGAATTTGTAACATACAATATTTTAAACTTTACGGACCGGTGTCTTACCCGGGGCACTGTGGCTTCATTTGTGAGGGCTTTATGTGTGTCATCTCCATGTATCATTAATAAAAGCATTATACGTTTCTTGCATTTCAAATTTTACGCTCCTTGTTTTTCTTTTATTATATATTGCAAAACAACTATTTTACACACACTCACATATACAGGTCTATATCCACTTTGGATCCCACTGATAACGACTCTGCTATTGTCAGTTATGACTTCGAAAGTACGATCAACTTAGCCGAAGACGAAGGTGAAGATGATTGCGAAGTGCCCAGCGAACTTGCTAGACTGCTACTTCAGGAAGAGAGGGCCATACAACCGCATGAGGAGCCCGTGGAAACAGTAAATCTGGGTACAGAAGAGGACAAGAAAGAGGTCAAGGTCGGTGCAAATCTGGAGCTTAGCGTTAAACAACGGTTGATTCAGATGTTGCGAGACTATGTTGAGATCTTCGCCTGGTCTTACGAAGATATGCCTGGGTTGAATACCAATATTGTGGTTCACCGCCTGCCTACCAAGGAAGACTGTCCTCCAGTGAAACAGAAAGTTCGCCGAATGCGGCCGGATATGTCTGAGAAAATCAAGGCTGAAGTTATGAAACAGTTTGACACCGGTTTTTTAGCAGTTACTTCTTATCCGCAGTGGGTTTCCAATGTGGTTCCTGTGCCGAAGAAGGATGGTAAAGTTCAGATGTGTGTTGACTATAGGGATCTGAACAGGGCGAGCCCCAAGGATGATTTCCCTCTGCCTCATATCGACGTTCTGGTTGACAACACCGCACAGCATAAGGTATTCTCCTTTATGGATGGTTTCTCCGGTTATAATCAGATTAAAATGGCTCCCGAGGATATGGAGAAGACAACCTTTGTTACTCAATGGGGTACCTTTTGCTACAAGGTCATGCCTTTTGGATTACAAAATGCTGGGGCAACGTATCAGCGTGCCATGGTCACTTTGTTCCATGACATGATCCATCATGAGATTGAGGTATACGTCGACGACATGATTGCAAGATCCCAGACCGAGGAAGAACATCTTGACCACCTTCAGAAGCTATTTGACAGGTTGAAGTTGTACAAGCTGAGGTTAAACCCGAACAAGTGCACCTTCGGGGTGAGATCTGGTAAGCTACTGGGTTTCGTCGTAAGCGATAAAGGTTTCCAAGTGGACCCTGCGAAGGTGAAGGCTATACAGGAAATGCCAACTCCCAGAACAGAAAAAGAAGTCAGAGGCTTTCTGGGACGTTTGAACTATATTGCCCGATTCATCTCACACCTGACTGCTACTTGTGAGCCAATCTTCAATTTACTGAAGAAAGATCAAGTGGTACGATGGAACGATGAATGCCAGGCCGCTTTCGAAAGGATCAAGGAATATCTCCAACAACCACCCATTCTGATGCCTCCAGTTGAAGGGAGACCTCTGATCTTATACTTGACAATACTCGACAACTCAATGGGGTGCGTGCTGGGGAAGCATGACGAGTCTGGCCGAAAAGAGCATGCTATTTATTACCTTAGCAAAAAGTTTACTGACTGTGAGACCCGATACTCACTGCTCGAGAAAACTTGCTGCGCTTTGGCATGGGCTGCTCGCCGGCTGAGACAGTATATGCTGACTCACACTACTCTATTGATATCAAAAATGGATCCAATCAAGTATATCTTCGAGAAGCCTGCCTTGTCCGGAAGAATAGCAAGATGGCAGATGATCTTGACTGAGTATGACATCCAGTATACGACCCAAAAGGCAATTAAGGGACGTGTGTTGGCAGATCATTTAGCACACCAGGCAGTGGATGATTACCAGTCTATGAACTTTGAATTTCCGGATGAGAATATCATGTTGGTAACCGACTGTGAAGAACCTGGACCAGATGAAGGACTTAAGGAGGGATCCTGATGGTCTATGTACTTTGATGGAGCTTCAAACGCTTTGGGTAATGGCATTGGCGTCGTGATCATATCTCCTAAAGGCTCTCATACTCCGTTTACCGCCCGACTATGTTTCAACTGCACCAACAATATGGCGGAGTATGAAGCATACATCATGGGTCTTCGAGCAGCTATTGACCTAAGGATTAAGTTCTTGAGTGTCTTCGGAGATTCCGCTCTCGTGATCAGTCAGATCAAAGGTGAGTGGGATACGAAACACCCAAATCTTATTCCTTACAAGGAGTATGTGTTGACGTTGCTTCCCCATTTCGAGGAGATAACCTTTGAACACTTCCCTAGAGAGGAGAATCAGTTGGCAAACGCGCTGGCTACGATGTCTTCTATGTTCAAAGTCAATTGGGACAACGAAGCTCCCCAGATTATCATTGAAAGATTGGATGAACCTGCACATTGCTTTGACATTGAGACTGAAAAGGTAGTTGATAAACCCTGGTTTCATGAGGTGAAGAGGTATCTCGAGGCTCAGGAGTACCCCGAGGGTGCATCTGTTAATGACAAGAAGTTTCTGAGGAGGTTCGCAGCGAAGTTCTTCATCAACAATAGTATCCTTTACAAGCGCAACCATGATTCAACCTTACTGCGATGTGTGGATAAGAATGAAGCAGAAAGGATCATGGCAGATTTACATGAAGGTACTTTCGGAACTCATTCCAGTGGACACACCATGGCAAAGAAAATCCTTCGGGAGGGATACTATTGGTCCACAATGGAAACCGACTGTTATCAACACTCTCGGACCTGCCACAAGTGCCAAGTCTATACTGATAAGGTGCACATACCTCCAGTACCTCTGAATGTTTTGACAGCTCCGTGGCCCTTTGCAATGTGGGGCATTGATATGATCGGCGAGATCAGACCTACTGCGTCCAACGAGCATCGTTTCATCCTGGTAGCAATTGATTACTTTACAAAGTGGGTTGAAGTAGCTTCCTTTGCTACTGTAACCAAGAACGTCGTGGCACAGTTCATTCGGCATAACCTGATCTGTCGATACGGTGTACCAGAGAGGATCGTTACGGACAATGGTACCAATCTCAATAACAAGATGATTATTGAGCTCTGCAATCAGTTCAAGATACATCATCACAACTCTTCTCCTTACCGGCCTAAGATGAATGGGGCTGTAGAGGCGGCTAATAAGAACATTAAGAAGATTGTGCAGAAGATGACGGTGACATACAAAGATTGGCACGAGATGTTACCGTTTGCTCTTCATGGGTACCGTACCTCGGCGTGGACATCGACAGGGGCAACACCCTATTCCTTGGTATATGGCATGGAGGCCGTCTTGCCCATTGAAGTTCAAATACCCCCTCTTCGGATCATGAAGGATGCAGGTTTGAGCGAAGATGACTAGATTCAGACACGACTTGATCAGCTGAATTTAATCGACGAAAAGAGACTTACTGCTATTTGTCATGGTCAAACGTACCAAAAGCGGATGATCAAGGCATTTAACAAGAAAGTTAGACGACAAGAGTATCAAGTTGGGGATCTGGTGATCAAGCGCATCATTCTACCTCAAGGTGATCCCAGGGGAAAATAGACCCCTACTTACGAAGGGCCATTTGTGGTTAAGAACATTTTCTCAGGAGGATCTATGATCCTAACCACCATGGATGGTGACGACCTTCCTCACCCCATCAATGCAGACATAGTGAAAAGATACTACGCATAATTAACGACCCGCCAGGTCGACCGACCTAGGCAAAAATAAGGGCTTCCCGGTGAACCAAAAGGGTTCGGGCAAAAATAAGGGATGAAAATGAAAAAAATCTGTACACCCGGCAAGTCGAAAACCTGAAAAGGCGGCTTGGGCAAAAAAGGGTATCCCGGTGGACTGAAAACCCGAAAGGGCGGTCTAGGCAAAAATTAGAGATCAAAGCGTAACACCATGTCTCATTGGATCACCTTGCAATCAGACTTCGGTATCAAGCCCGCATGACATTAATCAATCTGATCTACCTTCAACCAAGTAGCAAAGTGATGAGATGCTTGAGGACATAAAGGAAATAGCAGAGTTGGAACCCAATGGGATTATTCACATAGCTGTTTTGTTTAGTTTTTCACAAAATGTATAAACTCTTTTGTTCGGCGGCGTTCTCCTACTAGGACGGCAACCTCTTGTACAAAAACGCCTATTTACAGGCCAAACTTTAAAATAAATACAAATTCATTTTTAGACAAATTTCAAACTGTTTTCCCTTTTTCTGTTTTGTTTTGCAAAGATCGTCCAATGTTCATTTTGATATATGCATTTGACATTAATTGCCGCTCATGAATATTTACATGCGAAACAAAAGATGATTACTTGCAATATCAGAAACAGGGGCAAACGAGAAATGTCCAAGCTGTACAGTTGCTCTATTCACCAGGTACAAAGGTAGATTCAACTGAAGAATATGGTTAAGGTACTTTCACTCCCCGCAGAGTAAGAGAAAAGACAGTAATGTTAACTCTCCCCAACTGAGACTTGCAACTGTAAATGAATCGGGTAATATTCTCCCCAAGCAAAATTTATCTACCATTAGCACTGAGAAGTCTTAATATTCCCCAGCGGAGTATAAGAATATTCCCCGGCAGAATACAAAATATCCCCAGTGGAGTTTGAAATTTTTCCCAGCGCAGTCTGAAAAAGCTTCCCCCAGTGGAATTTGGAGAGTCATCCCCAGTAGGCTTCGGAAGATCATCCCCAGCAAGTTCAAAGGATTATCCCCATTAGAGTCTAAAAAGGTTGTCCCCAGTGAAGTTGCAACCGAAAGATCATCCCCAACGGAGTTCTTTCCTTTCACAAACAAGAATTCAATCTCCAACATAATTCTGCATCACCAGCAACGGTAATTCATCCCCAGTGGAATTTATCGGCAGGAATCCTCAACAGAGCATCTCTTCCCCAAAGAGTAATCTCCTCATCAGTTTATTCCCCAACGGAGTTATCCTCTCCTGCAGGTTTATTCTTGCAATCATCTTCATTTGCTATCCCCAGCGGAAATGAAGAAGTCAACTCTTTTCTCCAGCAGCTATCTGGGATTTATTTTCCCCAGCTAAAACATTACATTTCCATACATCATGATACATGCATATACGCATCATACAACACAATCTCATTTATTTTGAGAACATCATTGCTTGATATATATCATGCATTGCATACGACCGACCTTTACCTTTCAGGAAGGATGCAGTTAAGTTCTCAGCTATGTCGAAGTACTGACCGGTTCTTAAATCTCAACTAAATTATTCTCGGTTGAATTACAAATAAGGTTTAAATCTCGGCAATTTTCTTCCATCGAAGTGTGGACGAGTTCTTAAATCTCAACAGAATTATCCTCGGTTGAATTACAGACAATTCCTAGATCTCGATGAAGATGTTTCCCTCAGTCGAAGTGCTGACCGGTTCTTAAATCTCAACTGAATTAGTCTCGGTTGAATTACAGATAAGGTTCTAAATCTCGACAATGTTCCTCCGTCGAAGTGTGGATGAGTTCTTAAATCTCAACAGAATTATCCTCGGTTGAATTACAGACAGTTCCTAGATCTCAATGAAGATGTTTCCCTCAGTCGAAGTACTGACCGGTTCTTAAATCTCAACTGAATTAGTCTCGGTTGAATTACAGATAAGGTTCTAAATCTCGACAATGTTCCTCCGTCGAAGTGTGGACGAGTTCTTAAATCTCAATAGAATTATCCTCGGTTGAATTACAGACAGTTCCTAGATCTCGATGAAGATGTTTCCCTCAGTCGAAGTGCTGACCGGTTCTTAAATCTCAACTGAATTAGTCTCGGTTGAATTACAGATAAGGTTCTAAATCTCGACAATGTTCCTCCGTAGAAGTGTGTACGAGTTCTTAAATCTCAACAGAATTATCCTCGGTTGAATTACAAACAGTTCCTAGATCTCGATGAAGATGTTTCCCTCAGTCGAAGTACTGACCGGTTCTTAAATCTCAACTGCATTAGTATCGGTTGAATTACAGATAAGGTTCTAAATCTTGACAATGTTCCTCCGTCGAAGTGTGGACGAGTTCTTAAATCTCAACAGAATTATCCTCCATTGAAGTACAGACAGTTCCTAGATCTTGATGAAGATGTTTCCCCCAGTCTAAGTACTTACCGGTTCTTAAATCTCAACTGAATTAGTCTCGGTTGAATTACAGATAAGGTTCTAAATCTCGGCAATTCCCCTCAGTCGAAGTACTGACCGGTTCTTAAATCTCAACTGAATTAGTCTCGGTTGAATTACAGTCAAGGTTCTAAATCTCGACAGATTTCCCCCCAGTTGAATTACGGACAAGTTCTTAAAACTCAGCAGAGATGCTCTCTCAGTTGAAGTACAAGCAAGTTCCTAAATCTCAACAAAATTAGACTTCCCCATCGGAATCTTCTACAACAACAGGTATGCAAGTTATCGCTAAGGAATCTCTTATGCGATCGACACTCCTGCAAATGGCATCTTTAAGCCCATCCTCCCGCCAACAATCACCAAATGGCATCTGTAAGCCCATTCCCGACATCACAAGGCTGATACCACTTCATGCGAGTGCAAATTTCTAGGCACTCTAGTGTTCAATCATCTTCCACCTTTGGATCACGAAAGGCACGAAAGCCAATCTACATCCTCAGGTTTAAGAAGATTGAACAGGGGCAGCTGTTGTACCCCAAAATTTTCCCTCTCATATTTCTCAAAACATTGCAAGAAAAATCTCCAAGTTACTCAAGTTTGCTCAAGAGTTGGACAAACAAGCTATCTCCTAAGGCAGTCAACCCCAAATTAGGGTTTTGTGTTGCATCAAGATCCTTGAATCCAAATGAACTCAAGTTCTCCCAAATGTCCTAATATTTTCTCAAGGTCATCCATGTCAAGTTTCAAGCCTTGCAGAGGAAGTTTGCTCAGTCAATTGCTCAAGGGTTCAAAAATCGACTGTGCTAGGGCAAAAGTCAACTGTGACCTATAAACAGTCAAACTTCAAGATATTTTGGCAACATTCTCATTTTTAAGGATATTTCATCATTTGATCAATGGTTGATCATGATTCATCAAGGATTGCTTAAAATTCATCAAGATTCAAAAGTTGCTAAATTAGGGTTTTGCAGGAAAAGTCAACCTAACTTTCACCAAGCATAACTTTCTCATACTTTATGAGAAATGACCCATCCAAATCTCATTTTGAAGAGGATGCAATTTCCTACAATCCATATTCATACCCCAAGTTCAAAAAATGCACTCACAAGAAGTTATAAATTTGGACATTATAGGTCATTTTTGAAAGTCAACAAAAACACCTTTTTTTCCAAAGCTTATAACTTGATAATGGAATATCAAAATGATATGAGACCAAACGAGTTGGTTAGAGGACATCTCAAGCTTTCTAAAAAGTCCAAGAACACTTCCAAAAGTTCAAAATTGAAGAAGTTATGCATTGTTGAAGTTGGACTTTTTTGCAAAATTGCCAAAAGTGAACTATCCCCAAAACATCAAATTTTGTCAAATGGGCCCATTCTTTTCCACTTGATTTGAGTTTGCATCACTGTCCACATGCCCTAGCTTCATCCATGTGTCCATATATCATTTTTATTATTTAATTTGATTTTTATTTGAATTTATTCATTTTAAATCAAATTAAATCATATAAAATCAAAAAAATTGATAACCAAAGATTTTTTATTGATTGTAGGCTTCAATGGACAGCTTGCATATCTCCAAACTCGTACCAAAGCAAATCATGTGCAAAAAGATTGAATCAAATCAAATTTGGCAAGTTTGTAAATGGGAATCAAATCATATTCATGTGCATTGATTTGGAGGGATTCAGTCCATGATTTCTACCCTAATGCAAAGCATGTTACATAAGAAAGCCAGAGGATACGAGAATCAGGGTTGGCAATTGCAGAGAGAGGCAGAACAAGATTTGAAAATTCACAAGAAAAGCTTGAGATCAAAGTCATAGTTAGAGGTGTTTTCAAGAGCTGAGACATATCCCAATCGCTTCCTGGGCGTTCACTCAAGCTAAACCAATCCAAAGCAAGCTTGTTCAGACATCCAAACGCACTGTAAGTGTCACAAAACATACCCCTGTTCTTGATTTCGAAACTCTGAATTTAGGCACTTTCTTCATGAATCAATACCATATTTTGAATCTACATGACATTTTCAAGTGATTGGTATTATTCAATTGCGTTTATCTGGCCTGATGGAGAACCACCATAGCTAGGGTTCTTCGTTTGTTTTTTAGGGTTTTTTATTTCAGGTAAAATCGTGGCTCAAGAAGAACATGGCTTTGATCAGGAGACCATAACGAATCCAACCATGTTCTTGGAATGGATTTATATGGTATGGAGAGTATTTTAGCATATGCCTGCGTTTTTAGCTGCGGATCCAAATCCGCAGGTGTTTTCGTTGCAAGTTTGAGGACAAGGACGATGATGTGTCCCCCATCCATTGGCCCTTTCAAATACTGCGCACGTTCTTTTTTTAATTTTCTGGCCATGGACTTGTCTTATTATATTATACACTCTTTGCATATTATTAACAATTGAGTCAATATGGCGTAGTGGCAAGGCAGGCGTGCATTATCCTTCAGGACCTGTGTTCGAATCCCAGGTCCCCCACTTTCCTTAATAATTTTGTTTTTCAGATGATCACATGCATACTCAAGCGTGCAGCCCACCATGGTCCTTCATCTTCCAAACGCCAGATGGCCAAAGGCCAAATCTGATGGTCAAAAGCTGGGGGTCCACATGGAGCCAAGTCAATGCGCCTTCACCAGAGCAGAGAAAGTCCAAAGGGCCAGCGCTTTTGGGCCTCCCAATTGCTAATCACACCACCTATTCAGGCCCATACTCCCCTCTTCTTATTTATTTTGTTTATTTATTTTAATTGTTTTATTATTTTTATTTAACTTCTAACCAATCACAAAACTCCTTTTCATAAAATAAAAATCACAAAAATATTTCTTATATTTAATTAAACTTTAAACTTTTATTTTTCTTAATAAACACTAATTAATTAATTTAGGTTTTTAATTCTAGAATAATTTTAATCTCTTTTGTAAATAAATAATTAATTAGATTTAATTAGGTGCTAACCATTAATTTAATTAATTTCATTTTCTTTCTTAAAATAACAAAATAAAAAAATATGTAATATTTTAACTTTTCATTTAATTAATTTATTAATTTAATTTAGTAATTAATTTAGGTAATTTCTTTCTTAAAATAAAAAACAACAAAAGATATTTTCTTTAACCAAAAGGGTTAAAACCCTAATCATGCGCTCGATTTAATTTCCCGCACGCGATTTACTTCCTTTTATCCAATAATGTACCTGCTTCCGGATTGTAGTAGTAAATAGGACTTTTATTCATTTTTATCGCTTTATTTATTTTCAAAGGGGTTAGTCTTTGGCGATGTAAATACCCGACGCCTTGTAATTTAATTTCTGCACTTTTAAGTCCGCAAATTATAATTGTTAGATGTTTGATAATAGGGTTTGCATGACAAGACTGAATGTTAATCTTAAAATCAAATTAGATCACCCTTAACATGTACAAAGATAAAAATAACTGAAAACGACACACTCGCACATGCGCACTCTTAGGGTACACCCCACTTGGTTGCCTTCGTACACGGTCATTGGGTATAGGTCGTTTTAGAGGTCGTCCTCTTGTCTAAAAGATCATAGTCGCCTCGAAATGGTTGCCTCGGATATTGTTGCCTCAAACAAATGATCTAAGACATTAGGGTTACCGCTAAGGCGTCCTAACATTGCTTTAGTGACCGTAAGTCCCTCATTCGAATTGACCCTTAAACTCTAACGACGGTGCTACCTACTTATTAATAGTAGGATGGCATTGTCTAAAGGAAATTAGCATAGAATGATTCCTTTTTCGAGTAGGTAGATGGTTCTTAGATACTCGCTCTTTTCAAAACAAAAACTCTTTCACACTTACACTCCTTTTCAAACAAAGTTTTTAAAAACACTTCATTACACTCTTGAGGACATAAGCAAGAGTTAAATCGAAGTTTTCAAACAAAATTTTTTTCAAACCCACAAGCACAAAGAAAACAATTTTGAAAACAATTGAGCAAGTACCTAAGAGCCCGTGGATAACCACGGATAGAAAGGGTGCTAACACCTTCCCTTTCTATAATCTACCCCCCGAACCCGAGAAATATCTCGAAAAAAGGAATTTTTCTGTGCTTTTTTCCTTTCCTTGTTGGATAAAATAAAAGTCGGTGGCGACTCTTGCTTACCGCGACATTTTGCAAATAGAAAACGCAAAACGCAAACCAACATTCCAAAAAACAGTCAGTTCTTCCCACCGTATCACAGAGGGTATCTGAACTTCAATGGGTAAGACTGCCTCCATGCCATATACCAAGGAATAGGGTGTTTCCCCTGTTGACGTCCGTGCTGAGGTACGGTACCCATAAAGAGCAAAATGTAACATCTCGTGCCAATCATTGTATGTTACCGTCATCTTCTGCACAATCTTCTTAATATTTTTATTAGCCGCTTCTACAGCCCCATTCATCTTCGGCCGGTAAGGAGAAGAGTTGTGATGCTGTATCTTGAACTGTTTGCAGAGTTCGGTGATCATCTTATTATTGAGATTTGTACCATTGTCCGTAATGATCCTCTCTGGTACACCATATCGACAAATCAGGTTGTGCCGAATAAACCGTGCCATGACGTTCTTGGTTACAGTAGCAAAGGAAGCTGCTTCAACCCACTTCGTAAAGTAATCAATAGCTACCAAGATGAAACGATGCGTGTTGGACGCAGTAGGTCTAATCTCGCCGATCATGTCGATGCCCCACATTGCAAAAGGCCACGGGGCTGTCAAGATGTTCAGAGGAACTGGAGGTATGTGTATCTTATCAGCATAGACTTGGCACTTGTGACAGGTCCAAGAATGCTGATAACAGTCGGCTTCCATGGTGGACCAATAATATCCTGCCCGTAGGATTTTCTTTGCCATAGTGTGTCCACTGGAATGAGTTCCGAAAGTACCTTTATGCAACTCTACCATAATCCTTTCTGCTTCGTTCTTATCCACACATCGCAATAAAGTTGAATCATGGTCACGCTTGTAAAGGATGCCGTTACTGATGAAGAACTTTGCCGCAAACCTCCTCAGAAACTTCTTATCATTAATAGATGCACCCTCGGGGTATTCCTTAGCTTCAAGATACCTCTTCACCTCATGAAACCAGGGTTTATCTGCTACCTCTTCGGTCTCAATGTCACAGCAATGTGCGGGTTCGTCCAGCCTTTCAATGGTAATCTGGGGAGCTTAATTGTCCCATCTGACATTGAACATTGAAGACATCGTGGCTAGCGCGTCCGCCAACTGATTCTCCTCTCTAGGGAAGTGTTCAAAGGTTATATCCTCGAAGTGCGGAAGCAACGTCAATACATACTCCTTATAAGGAATAAGATTTGGGTGTTTCGTATCCCACTCGCCTTTGATCTGACTGATCACGAGAGCGGAATCTCCGAATACACTTATAAACTTAATCCTTAGGTCAATAAATGCTCGAAGACCCATAATGCACGCCTCATACTCCGCCATGTTGTTGGTGCAGTTGAAACATAGTCGGGCGGTGAATGGAGTATGAGAGCCTTCAGGAGATATGATCACGGCGCCAATGCCATTACCCAAAGCGTTTGAAGCTCCATCAAAGTACATAGACCATCGGGATCCCTCCTCAGGTCCTTCATCCGGTCCAGGTGTTTCACAGTCAGTCACCAACATGATATTCTCATCCGGGAATTCAAAGTTCATAGACTGGTAATCGTCTACCGCCTGATGTGCCAAATGATCTGCCAACACACTTCCCTTAATTGCCTTTTGGGTCGTGTATTGGATGTCATACTCAGTCAGGATCATCTGCCATCTTGCTATTCTTCCGGATAAGGCAGGCTTCTCGAAGATATACTTGATTGGATCTATCTTTGATATCAATAGAGTAGTGTGAGTCAGCATATACTGTCTCAGCCGGCGAGCAGCCCATGCCAAAGCGCAACAAGTTTTCTCAAGCAACGAGTATCGGGTCTCGCAGTCGGTAAACTTTTTGCTAAGGTAATAAATAGCATGCTCTTTTCGGCCAGACTCGTCATGCTTCCCCAGCACGCATCCCATTGAATTATCGAGTACTGTCAAGTATAAGATCAAAGGTCTCCCTTCAACTGGAGGCATCAGAATAGGTGGCTCTTGGAGATATTCTTTGATCCTTTCGAAAGCAGCCTGACATTCATCGTTCTATCTTACCACTTGATCTTTCTTTAGTAACTTGAAGATTGGCTCACAAGTAGCAGTCAGGTGTGAGATGAACCGGGCAATGTAGTTCAGACGTCCCAGAAAGCCTCTGACTTCTTTTTCTGTTCGGGGAGCTGGCATCTCCTATATAGCCTTCACCTTTGCAGGATCCACTTGAATACCTTTATCACTCACGACGAAACCTAGTAGCTTACCAGATCTCACCCCGAAGGTGCACTTGTTCGGGTTTAACCTCAGCTTGTACAACTTTAACCTGTCAAACAACTTCTGTAGATGGTCCAGGTGTTCTTCCTCAGTCTGGGACCTTGCAATCATGTCGTCAACGTATACCTCAATCTCATGATGAATCATGTCGTGGAACAAGGCGACCATGACGCGCTGATACGTTGCCCCAACATTCTTCAATCCAAAAGGCATGACCTTGTAGCAAAAGGTACCCCATTGAGTAACAAAGGTTGTCTTCTCCTTGTCTTCGGGAGCCATTTTAATCTGATTGTAACCGGAGAAACCATCCATAAAGGAGAAGACCTTATGTTGTGTGGTGTTGTCAACCAGGACGTCAATATGAGGTAGAGGGAAATCATCCTTGGGGCTCGCCCTGTTTAGATCCCTATAGTCAACACACATTCGAACCTTACCATCCTTCTTCGGCACAGGAACCACATTGGCAACCCACTGCGGGTAAGAAGTAACTGCTAGAAAACCGGCATCAAACTGTTTCATAACTTCAGCCTTGATTTTCTCCGACATCTCTGGACGCATTCGGCGGACTTTCTGTTTCACTGGAGGACAGTCTTCCTTGGTAGGCAAGCGGTGAACCACAATATCGGTATCCAACCCAGGCATATCTTCATAAGACTAGGCAAAGATCTCAACATAGTCTCGCAGCATCTGAATCAACCGTTGCTTAACATTAGGCTCCAAATTTGCACCAATCTTGACCTCTTTCTTATCCTCTTTTGTACCCTGATTTACCGTTTCCACTGGCTCTTCATGTGGCTGTATGGCCCTCTCTTCCTGAAGTAACAGTCTAGCAAGTTCACCAGGAACTTCGCAATCATCCTCACCTTCGTCCTCGGCTTGGTTGATCGGACTTTCGAAGTCATAACCGGCAGTAGCAGAGTCGTTATCAGTGGGATCCAGAGTGGATGTAGACCTGTATATGTGAGTGTGTGTAAAATAGCTGGTTTGCAAGATAGAAAAGAAAAACAAATAGCGCAAAATTCGAAATGCAAGAAAACGTCCAATGCTTTTATTAATGATATATGGAAATGACAAATATCAAGCCCTCACAAACAAATCCACGACGCCTCGGGTAAGACACCGAGCCGTAAAGTTTACAATTGTCTGTTACAAATTCAAAACAAAAGTCTCATTACTGGGTAATAAAAGAAATTGGCACGAATTCCTTTGCCGTCCAATTGCTTAGTCCGCCATCGGTAGTCGGGTAGATCCAACTGTCAAACTCAGATTCTTCGTCCTCGTCTTCAATAGCATTCACTCCCGAATTGCTGATAAACAGGGGAGGTCCTCCGATCCGCGCACGTCGAACAACCCTTTGAGCTTCTGCAGTGAAACCCAAACCAAACTTGTTAGTCTTATGTGCAAAGTCAGGGAGTTGGCCCCAATTCGCACACCCACCTTTCTCAATAACAGCCCGGACATCCTTGAGGGAAGCCATCTTCATTGGAGGATCTTCAGCAACAGTCTCAGTCGACGCCAGTGTCTGGGGGACTTCTTCAAAATGTTGACACGAGGTTTCATTGAACTCCCCGTCCATTTCCACATATCGGAAAGAGTTGAGGTGGCTCACCATGTACTCCTCTTCTCCTCCCACCGTAACAATTTTCCCTTTCACTGGGTATTTCAGCTTCTGGTGAAGCGTAGAAGTTACTGGCCCAGCTTTATGGATCCATGGGCGACCCAACAAACAAGAATAAGATGGTCGAATGTCCATCACATAGAATGTAGATGCGAAAATCTGAGAACCAACCTTAACTGGAATATCCACCTCTCCATGTACCATCCTCTTGGACCCGTCAAAGGCCCTAACCACAATGTTTCTTGGCTTCAGCACCAACCCTTCACAGTCTAACCGGTCTAACACTTTCTTGGGTAAAACATTCAACGAGGACCCAGTATCCACCAATACGTGAGCTAAGGTAGTGCCCCTGCACTCGATTGAAACATGTAGAGCGTCATTGTGATTCTTCCCCTTAGCAGTCAAGTCTGCGTCGGAGAAACCCAAACCATTATCAGCAGTTAAACTAGCCACACAATCTTTAAACTAGTCAGCAGATGTCTCCTGCGGCACATGTGCAGTTTTCAGGAAAGGAATCAGAGCCTTAGCATGGGCCTATGAACACAACAATAAAGATAACATAGAGATCTTCGACGGGTTTTTCCCCAGCTGTTCGACTACATTGTAGTCGCTTTTCTTGATGATCTTTAAAATTTCCTCTATCTCCTGTCTAGAGGCTTCAACAGTAATCTTCCTCGGTGCCTCCGTCCGGGCAGGCTCACCGGTGATCCCTTTGCCCCGAGTATCGGATGACTCAGCAACATGGGTAAGGATTGGAACTTGAGCAGGGACAGTAGAAGATGTATTGGCAGGTGTAATAACAACAGGCTTCTGAACAAATGGTGGAGAGATCTCAGGGGAGAAAAGCCTTCCGCTTCGGGTGACTTTACTAGATCCAAGAATATTGCTGATGTCAGTATCAACCTCTTCACCCTTCAAGTCTTGTTTAACCCCGTGATAATACACATCAGCCCCGTAGTGCCACGGGACAGTCTTATCCGACGTATAAGGGATAGGTCCAGGAACATTAATAATCAAAGGAGCAATTCTCGGAACATATGTAATTCTAACAGGCTTTCTCGAGGAAGCCTTGTAAGAATTGGCGGAAATGGTGATTATAGACACATCTTCGAAAGGAATCAATGGAACCAAAGTTTTCTCAAACAAAATTCTTTGTTATCCATCACGCGTTGGACACCTGGCTTCAATAGATGGCAACCAATAGGTAGGAAGAAACACTGATGGCAACCTTCACCACAGCCCGAAAATAAACCGGCTAACAAAAGGTTCTTCTTCACTGTCATCAATGGAGTAGCAATGTCTTCTACAGAAGTCACAAATGAGTCATCATCTACAACATTCACTCCATGCTTGGGCATAGGAGCAGTAATAACATTAGGCTTTTCCAGCGCTTCGAACTCAATCTCCTTAGCATCAATCAGATCCTGCACTTTATTCTTCAAAGCTCGACAGTTATTAGTATCATGCCCTGGGCTATCAGAGTGATAAGCACAGTGGGCGTTAGGATTGTATAGTGGTGAGGTGGTGTTGGGATTCTTTGGAGCTTCCCTCGGAATCACCAAGTTAGTCTTCAACAACTGCGGCAGAATTTGAGATAAAGTCATGCTGAGCCGAGTAAACTGTCTTTGAGGCCTCTCTACTCTTGGCTGATTGTTACGTTGTGTGGCAACAGTTGGTCTTGAAATAACCACCGCGTTAACTGCTTGGTAGCGCTCAGTTCGGTTCTAGATTTTTGAGCTGTAAACTGCATTAGACTCCTTCTTGAAAGGCTTCTTCTCTGTACTTGATGAAGCACCTTTCTGTAACTTGCCGCTCTTGATAATGGCTTCAACTCTCTCCCTAGTCATAATTAACTCAGTAAAACCTGACGATGAACTTCCGATCAAATGGTTGAAATACGGACCAGACAAGGTCCCCAAAAACATATCCACCAACTCCCTATCAGCCAAAGGGGGTTGGACTCTACCAGCAAGATCCCTCCACTTCTGAGCGTAATCTTTAAAACCTTCGCCCACACCCATAGACATACCCTGAAGTTGGGTATGCGTGGGAGCAAGGTCGACATTATATTGGTACTGCTTGTAAAAAGCAGCATCAAGGTCCTCCCAATTACAGACACTAGCTCCATCTAGCTGATAGAACCACTCAAGTTGAGTCCCTGAAAGACTATCTTGAAAGAAATGGATCCAGAGGTTCCTGTCAGTGGTATATGGCTGAATCTTTCTAACATACGAACGGAGGTGTAGCTTTGGGCAGGAGACCCCGTCGTATTTAGCAAAGACTGGTGCTTTGAACTTGTGGGGAATCACTACCCCAGATGCCAAACCCAACTCTCCAAAATCCAGCCCAGGTATCTTCTTAATCTCCATCGTGCTTAACGGGTCTTTGAGTTGCTTATACCTGTCCTCAGCAGGAGGATACTGGTCTTCGTCAAAGTCAGTCTCATTGTCTGAAACCACAGGGCTAGGAGCCCTCCTTTCTTCCTGATTCTCTCCCCCTCCAGATGAGTGAGACAAATCAACTCCCTCTCACAACCTGTTTCTAAACCTATGACCCATATTCAGGAGGACCGTCTTCTTCTTCTTCTTCTTCTTCTTCTTATCCTTCAAGATAAGAGTCTTCAGATCTTTCTGCCCCTTGGCCAGGTTCATGAACATTTCCTGGAACTGAGCGTTTTGATCTTGAAGAGCCTTAATAGCTTGATCAGTGGATGTTTCAGCAGACATGATACTGAAATAAACAGCGAAGAAGATGAGAAACCTGTAATGGGTACCTGCGATGAGGTGCATGGAAATGGAATGCATATGATATGATTTCAAAGACGTCGAGAGATTCAAATTCATAAACAAAAATAAAAACACACTTTTATTAGATAAACTTGAAACAATGTTTGACAAATGCCTTTAAGGCGTTACAAAATAAATACTGAAAAGTAAATCAAAACTAGAAGTAGCAAAATACATCAGCGCTCCCATGGTCGTTTTCCTCCTGTGCTGACGTAGTCGTTGAGGACCTTCTCATTCTCCAGCTGCCTTGTAAGCTTTAGGATCTTCCGCTCCTGCTCATGATACTTTTCTCTGTAAGTATCTCGTTCTTCTCTTAGCTGCATCCAAGACCTATTTAATGCCCCAATGTCAGTAGGCATGTGTGGATGGAGGATGGTAGGTGGAACCCCTTCTTCATCAGTACTCTCAACAATTATCGGTAAGACAGCTTCGTACGACATTCCTAGATTTTGGGCACGGGCTCGAACCCACCGGAGATACGGTTCCATCGGAAGAGAGGTCTTCGCCCCTAACTCATGCGGATCAGACCTGTTAACCCTATTCCAAGCTCGTATGAACCTGCGGCGATGTCCCTCACTATCCCCTTGGAAGTCAAAGACAATACTCGGAATCAGCAACTCATGAGGTCCATCCTTTCGGGCTCGCCCAAACTGTCGTAAGACCAGACAAGGATTATAGGTTATTCCTCCCCTAATTCCAAGCAAAGGAACATTGGGGTATTCTCCGCACTGGTCAATAACAACTACTTCTTCCATGTCTTTAGTGCTCCAGATGATGTCCATGTGAGCAAGGGACATAATTCTGTAGGCCCATCCCATACTTTCCTTGTTCTTCAAAACAAATTTGGGGAGGTGAGAAATAAACCACCTCGCCAGCAATGGTGCACAACACATAAGGGTTCCCCGTTTCTGAGCAGTACGGGCATAAAGAGCATGCTGAATGTCACCTAAGAGAGTGGGCACCGGATTACGGGACATGAAGATCTTCATTGTGTTAACGTCGACGAAATAATCTGAATTAGGAAACAACACCAAACCATAAATGAGAAGATCCAGGATGTCTTCAAATGCTTGGAAATCCAAACTGTCCCAAAACCGATTAGCATGATCAACCAAGAACTTAGCCAAGAAGCCTTTTGTTCCACTCCGAGTATCCCAGTTAGACATTACCTCAGCCTTTGTCAGATGTAGGGCTGTAGCAACATCCTCTGGCCTAAGAGCTTTCTCCCAACCTGTAAATGGTGTCTGCTCTAGAATAGAAATACCAAGTAGATCAGAGAACTCCTCCAAAGTAGGGACCAACTGATAGTCCGGGAAGGTGAAGCAGTGGTGCAATGGGTCAAAGAACTGGAACAAGACACTCATCATCTGCTCATCCATCCTAGAAGTGACCAAACCAAGGAGGTGACCATGTCTTCTGACAAAGGAGGAAGTATCTGGAACTTTAGAAACCAAATCTCTAAGCTGAGTAGGAATCTGTACAAAGCTGATCCGAATAGTGTTTCTACGCATAGATGCCATGATCTGCAAAACAGAACAAAGATGAATCCCCTCGGTCTTTGAAATGGGTTAGTCTGATGAAATATGCATGCAATGTCATGATGCATGATGTCATGATAGAAACACACCACAAGTATTCACAGATAGCAAACATGGTAAAGGCAAACAAGTCACACAGTAGCCCTTAAATTTCAGGCTGGCATGGATTTTAGGTACTACCCTCTTTCAGTTTAGTTGGTTCAAACCTGTCCTAGTAATAGTAACCGGGTTCTAGAGGATCTCAATATCACTGACCACCCTCGATCGGTCATAATTCCAGTTTAGCAACCTTTTCTTGCGGCCGGAATCATCGCGAGAGTTTGGTCTCAATGAGTGTAACATACTGCTACTTTTCTATGGCCAAGTTGGTCAATTATAGGTTCTAAGGTCAGTTGGTGCTTAATGACCCCTTAGCAGACCCATATTCTCCTTGTTCCACCACAAAGGATATCGGTACAAACTAAAGTGCCACACCAACGTAGCTACTGCTTCAACCGTATCGGTCTACACCGTACAGTTCCCTCATAGTCTATTGCTACTTACCTAAAAGGTATCCCCCAGATCCGGGTTAGGATCTATAGTAACTCCGATACAAACCCACAAAGATAAAGCATACAAATCAAACAATTGAAAACAATACGATGAACTAATACTAAGGTACACCCCACTTATTAAGTCCCCAGCAGAGTCGCCAATTCTGTGATACGGTGGAAGAACTGACTGTTTTTGGAATGCTGGTTTGCGTTTTACGTTTGTGTTTGCAAAATGTCGCGGTAAGCAAGAGTCTCCACCGTCTTTTATTTTATCCAACAAGGAAAGGAAAAAAGCACAGAAAAAAAATCCTTTTTCGAGATATTTCTGAGTCCAGGGGGTAGATTATAGAAAGGGAAGGTATTAACACCCTTTCTAACCGTAGTTATCTACGGGCTCTTAGGTACTTGCTCATCAATTTCAAAATTGTTTTCTTTATGCTTGTGGGTTTTGAAAAGTTTTTGTTTTAACTTCGATTTAACTCTTGCTTCTGTCTTCAAGAGTGTAATGAAGTGTTTTTGAAAACTTTGTTTGAAAAGGAGTGTAAGTGAAAAAAAGTTTGTTTTGGATGAGCAAGTATCTAAGAACTAATCTACCTACTCGAAAAAAGAATCGTTCTATGCTAATTTCCTTTAGACAATGTTATCCCACTATTAGTGAGTAGGTAGCACCGTCGTTGGAGTTTGAGGGTCAATTCGAAAGAGGGACATACGATCACTAAAGCAATGTTAGGACGCCTTAGCGGTAACCCTAATGTCTTAGATCATTTATTCGAGGCAATGATATCCGATGCAACCTTTCCGAGGCAACTATAATCTTTTAGACAAGAGGGCGACCTCTAAAATAACACATACTCAATGACCGTTTACGAAGGCAACCAAGTGGGAGTGTACCTTAGGAGTGCGCATGTGCGAGTGTGTTGATTTCAGTTTATTTATCTTTGCACATGTTTAGGGTGATCTAACTGTTTTTAGATTAAACATTCATTCTTGTCATGCAAACCCTATTATCAAACATCTAGCAGTTGAATATTTGCAAAAATTAAAGGTGCGGAAATTAAACTAAATTATTACAAGGCGTCGGGTATTTACATCGCCAAAAGCAACCCTTTGAAATTTAAAAGCGGAAAAATCAATATCCTAATTAATTATTACAAATCGGGAGCAGATACATTAATTGGATAAAGAAAAATAAAGCGCGCGATGCAAAATTAAATCGAATGCGAAATTAGGGTTTTGACCCGTTTAAAAGAAACTGTTTTTTTGTTGTTTTTATTTTTAAGAAAAGAAATTAAATCCTAAAATTAAATGCTAAATTAATTATTAAATAAATTAATGAAAAATATTAAATGACATATTTTTGGAGTTTTTGTTATTTTGGGAAAGAAAATAAAATAATTAAATTAATGTTGAAAACCTATTAATTTCTAATTAACTTTAAATATTTGCAAAATAAATGAAAGTTATCTACAATTAATGACCTAATTAATTTAATTAATATTTATTAATAAAATTTCTGAAATTTAATTGGATAAAAATATTTTTTGTGATTTTTTGATAAAAAGAAATTATTCTATTGGTTAGTGTGATACGGTGGGAGAACTGACTTGGGATTTTGCGTTTGTGTTCGCAAATGTTTCGGTTTAGCAAGAGTCACCATCGACTTTTTATTTTATCCTAAGGAAAGGTCAAAAAGCACAGGAAAGACCTTTGAGATGTTTTCTTGGGTTCGAGGAGTAGATTATAGAAAGGGAAGGTATTAGCACCCTTTCTATCCATGGTTATCCATGGGCTCTTAGTTACTTGTTTAGATCACTTGCTTTGCTTTTCAATTGTTTGAAATGGTGCTTTGTGTGTGGTTTTGAAAGAGGTTTTGAAAAGAGACCATCGTTGTGGTAACCTTTGTAATGATTCTTATTTGAATGTATACAAAGGTGTTTTTGTCTTTTGAAAAGTTTTCAATGTTTGAAAGTAGGGTTTTGAAATTGTGTTGTGAAGTGTGTTTTGAAAATAGCAAGGATATTTTTGCAAGCTTTTGATCAAGTAACTAAGAGCTATCTACCCTATTTTACCCAAAGATCTTTTTTATGTTTTTTAACCCTTTTAACAGTGTTGTTTCACCATTGTATTTGGTGAACAACCTTGTGTTAGGATGTTAAACGGGACAGGCACGGGTCATCGTATAAACCATGATAGCAATTGTGTCAAGTATTTTTGGCAATTTTCTTGAGGGACCTGATCATTTTGTTTAGGAAACTCAGATAGCGTCATCGAGGGACTATGATCTTTTGTTTTTTTGTTTTGCCAAAGTACTTAACATGCATACCATGGCCCATTTTTGAAGGCAACAAGTAGATTGTAACCCTAGGGGTGCAAGTGTGCATTGTGTTTGTTTTTTCATGCATTTTTATCTTTAATTAGGTCAAATTAATTATTGGTTTTGATTTGGCATACAAACCCTAATTCTCTAAGCATGGCATAATTGAAAGCATTTAAGTGCGTAAAAATAAATCTAAGCTATTACAACTTTGATATAGGGAGGGGGGTACAATTTTGAATAGGGGATTATTTTGCAAGAAATTAAAATCCTAAATTATTACAACCCAATTGAATTTACAATGCATAATATTTAAATGGGCAATATTTAAATAAACACAATAAATAAATATTAAATAATAAAAATGTATTATGTAAAAAAAAGTTTTTATGTATGCAAAGTATTTTTAAATGTAAAGAAATATAAAGGAATAAATAAAATAAAAAGGATTAATTTTATTAAAGGGGTAAACCCTAATTTTCTTTAAAGAAAATAATATTACATTATTTATATACAAAAATGTTTTAATATGTACAAAAATGGAATATATTGAAGAAAATGTATTTTTTAGCATAAAAAATAAAAAGGGTAATATTTTTATATTTCACTCTAATTATTTAGTAAAATAAAGGTATATATGTATATATATATATATATATGTATATATATATATATATATAATATAGATATATGTATATATATGATATATATATATATATATATATATATATGTATATATATATAGTATATATATATATATATATATGTTATATATATATATATATATGATATATATATATATATATATATATATATATATATTATATATATATATATATATATATATATATATATATATATAGATATATATATATAATATATATATATATATATATATATTATATATATATATATATATATATATA